>JASFAX010003759.1:0-41570 GCA_030737875.1 Allium sativum
TGAAAACTGCTTTTTGAATGGTAAACTAGAAGAAGAAATATATATGCAGCAACCTGAAGGGTTTCTTAGCCCAGGAATTGAAAATAAGGTGTGCAAGTTAGTAAAATCATTTTATGGCCTTAAACAAGCTCTGAAACAATGGCACGAGAAATTGGATGAAACTATGTTATCAAATGGATTCAAAATAAATGAATTAGATAAATGTGTATATATAAGATACAAGGATATTGGATATGTCATTGTTTGTCTTTATGTTGATGATTTATTAATCCTTGGAAATAATAAGGCCATAATAAAATCTACGAAGGATATGTTATCCTCTAGATTTGATATGAAAGACCTAGGAGTGGCTGATGTAATCTTGGGTGTGAAAATTTTAAAAACACCACAAGGATATGCCTTATCTATGTTACATTACATTGCCAAATTACTTGAAAGGTTCAAGCAGTATAATATAACCATTGCAAAATCACCAGTGGATATGATCCAAAATTGGGTAAAGAACACCGATGATGGAATATATCAACTTGAATACTCTCGCATACTGGGAAGTACCATGTATGTCATGAATTGCACTTGGCCTGATATTGCATACGCTATAAGCAAGCTGAGTAGATATACGAGTAATCCTGGCAAACATCACTGGAAAGCAATAATCAGGGTCCTAGGATATCTGAAGTACACACAAAAATGTGTGTTACAATATGAGAAGTATCCTTCAGTAGTAGAAGGATATAATGATGCAAATTGGATAACTGGCTCAAATGACACAAAATCCACAAGTGGATATGTGTTTACATTAGGAAATGGAGCAACCTCATGGAAATCTTCCAAACAGACTTGCATAGCAAGGTCAACAATGGAATCAGAGTTCATTGCTCTAGATAAAGCCGCAGAAGAAGCAGACCGGCTTAGGAGTTTCTTGGAAGATATTCCAAATTGGGAAAAACCTGTATCTCCAAAATGTATACATTGTGATAGTCAATCTGCTATAGGAAGGGCTAATAGTACACTGTATAATGGTAAGTCTCGACATATTCGTCGTAAACATAAAACCATAAGACAACTTCCCTCTAATGGAGTTATCACTATAGACTATGTAAGGTCAAAGGATAACATAGCGGATCCACTAATAAAAGGCTTGCCAAGAGAGAAGGTTCAAATCTTATCGACGGGAATGGGCTTAAGGCCTATGAACTAAAAGTTTTCTAAAACGGAAAACCCACCTAGTTGACTGGAGATCCCAAGATCTAGGTTCAAAGGGACAACTAAGTTTGAGATAAACTTGACAGCACTGTTAAATACAAACCATTCCTATGATAAGTCAGTGCACAGCCCGTCGGAGAATAGGATAAGCTTGGCTTTTAATAATGTCTATACTGTGGTGTTATAATAAATCAAGTGGAGTATTACGGGATACTCTTAATAGAATCGCCTATGTGAGTGTGAAGGCGCCGCTTCAAGAAGAATTGTAAGGTCGAATTCTTCAAGCACTCATGATACCAAGGCGGTGTTCATGTCAAAAACGAACACAAAAAGAGAACCAAGGGGTTAAAGAGCATTTATCATGTGTTATCTTTATAGACTTACATAAACGGCTTACAGTTCAAAGACAGTCCAGTCTACTGATTCGCCAGTTAGTTATAACGATAAAACACTAGGAAAAGTTCAAGGCCTCTGTGCTACTTTTACCGATATGATAAATGTTACACAAAATTACAGAACAGATCATATAATACTCATTCATGTGGGGGATTGTTGGAAATGAATGAGTAGGTTTGGAAAAATCCATTTAGTCCCACATCGGGGAAAACTATCACCTTTGTCACTACTTATACTAAGGCTTGATATTTTATTACAAAAGAAAGAGGAGATGGAAGAAAGAGGCAATGGCATGAACTACGGCATGATAAAAATTCATATTAATATTCAAAAGGTCAAAGATAAGGGCCTTCGGCCTTGGGGCTCTTGGGGTCTGAAGATCGATTGGGCCTCCGATGGGCTGCACTGCAAAAACTTTCATATTTTTGAAATCGGCCGTGCAAATGCTAATGGTGATATCTGTTGGTAAAGGGTCGCAACCTTTCCAACAGTCATGGATGTTGCAATTCAAACAGAAGCCACTGTTCATGAAAAAGTGCCTCTTCCACCCTATATAAAGGCCTGCAGAATTCGAATCAAGACACAATTTTTAATTCTGCTTTCTCCCCTCTTTATCTTCCTCCTCATTACTTTGTTCTGCAATTAAACAATTACCTTGTGTTCGTCGTGGCTCTGCAATTGTAGCGCACCATCGCAGAGACGGTTCCGTTTCACCCTTGGAAGACGATTGCTCGATAACCATACGCGCCGTAGAGGGAGCAATTTCGTTTCAAGGGAACAACACTCGCTGGACTCGGACATTACTCGGTACTGTCTCCTTTTCTTTCTCTGAATATTTACTGTACCAGTTCATTCCCTTGCAAACTTGTGGCTGAACTTTGTTGTTGCAATTTGCAATATCATTGAATCAGTATTACTAAAGCTTATAAGCGTTGTTGTTCGTAGAAACGGTTTTCAGATGTTTCTAGTGATTCGTTGATAACAGAACCATGTAAAGAACCAGCGTAGGTGGCTTAAAACTTGATATTAAAGAAGCCTCTACTTATGACTTAGTATAAATTTCATAAGTAATTTTAACCCCAGCTAAATTGCTGACGTACTCATGCTGGTTCTTTCTTTGTTATTTTTTAGGAAGCGCAACCATCATTTGACATATACATGTTTAAGCATTTGAACCGCATCCCCAAATCAATGATGTACAGTTTGACTGCATCAATTTGAGTTCACTTTTCAGTAGCCTATATGTGTTCAGATAAATTTATTTTGTATGGTTATTTTTATAAAACAGTTTGCTTACTAGACTTCATTCTTCTATATGTTGTTAGGGCTAGATCAAAACCATATTCAGACGCTGAAATTAAGGAACTGCTCTTTTCTTTCCGTTGTCTTTTTATTTGTAATACTAGTATAACAGTTATGAACTTAAACATGTGGAAATAACTTTATCATGTATGATGTGCTACAGACAACTTTCAGAGCCAAGGCAATGGAATATCACCCAGACCAAAATCAGAATAACAAAGGTTTGTATTGTATTCATGATTTTTCATCAGTTTGTCCACTTCCGAAAAACATATAAGATATAGAGTCTTATTTTGAAAGCTACTAGCCACACGAATACGATTTTGTTCACACCCAAAAAAGGGGTGTGAACAAAACTTCCACCCCTGATTGGTGGAAATCAGAGGGACCCATATGGGCTCCCCTGATTTCCACCAATCAGGGGTGGAAGTTTTGTTGACATCCCTTTTTGGGTGTCAACAAAATTGCACTCCTAGGAACACTGCTTCTAGTTAACTGACAATAAATCACTCTATGGTATTATGAATGCATCATTGTAAAGTTTATACTTCCTCTTAGAGTAACGACATGAGGTCAAATCAATGTTACTTTTAAATGTGATGAATATTGACTCATTAGCTTTGATTTGATTAGTTTGTGGATATGCTAACTAACATGATATCATTTTCACTTCTGTATTTATTCGTATATCTCTTTTTGTTACATTTTTTTAAATCATTTCTTTTTTACCATTAGAATCTACTGATTTTGTGGCTACAGCAGCTTTACATGTATACATGAATCCATACATTTTTAGTTTAAACCCAAAGTTTTGAATTGATATATAGTTTCATGTGTTGATTGCTACTACTATTCAGGATTCAGGTTTCTGCTATTCAGTCAAAGCATTTGCTTTTAAGTTTTTATGTGTTACAGAGTTACATTAGAATTATTTTTACAGAGTTACAATAGAATTATTCAGGTTGCTGCTATTCAGTCAAAGCATTTGCTTTTAAGTTTTGAATTGACATATAGTTTCATTTGTTTTTAAGTGCTATTTCCTTTGCATCTTTTAAGATTTTAAGTTGTTATCTATATACACTATGCCATAGAAGTGTGCATCCTTGATATTTTTGGACCTTGTACTAAGTTGGGAGTGATATCTTTGGATGGTCAGGATATGAGGATATTAAACATGAAGTGGCTGAGGGATTAGATAGGGATGGTAGGTCAAGAGCCAGTTCTTTTCTCTACTTCAATTCTCGAAAACGTAATGATGGGAAAAGATAATGCAACCAAAAAAGAAGCGGTAAATGCCTGCATTGCTACTGATGCACATAATTTCATCAACGCCTTACCCTAAGGATACGAAACTCAGGTATTCTATGACTCATAATTATTAGCATATCAAATATTTTATTTTATTTTATTTTATTTATTGTTGTATAAAGAGTCATGTCCATTTGAAATAAATAATTTTGATGCATGATAACTGAGTCCACAAAGCATGTTTTAAACATCGTTTGATATGCAAATTTTGCACTAGAAATCCAAACGAAATTGATTTAGTCTTCAAAATCAAACGTTCCTGCCGATATACCATGCATTGTTATGTTGGTTTGATCAAGGAGACAAACTTGTTCTCTTTGTTATGTTAGGAGAAGGTACTTCCAGTTATCATATTATAAGTATAACTAGAATTAGATCAAATAGTTTTGGAAGAAAACAAAATACTACCGAAAGTTTAAGATTGTTCATCAAAACATCTAATTTTTATGCAAATCGTATATATGGACTATGACAGTTTTGTTCAGTAGCATGTTTATTCAAATGAATAGATTCATTTGATTTTATGAGCAGTTGCATCTGTTCAAATGAACTAATGTCTCAACTGTTCAAATGAGTAGATTCCTTTAAGATAGTCTCAAATGAACTAATGTTATGATTACCTTGTTTATAAAACTTGCACATGAAATTAAAAGAAATGGATGCGTTGCATGGCCTGGAGTAAAATGTTCTTCTGCATCTGAAATTTTGGGTTGTTCGTTGGTAGCAGGTGGCCTCATGCAGAGAATTTTTCCCTCTTTTTAAACAATTAGAATTATTTTACAACACCTCAGGAAATGTGTTTAACCTGTTACAACGTTCCCATTGGGATGTCAATGTTAGAAGCTTCCCATCAGGATGACATTGAGCTTGAAGGTGGCTTTATAATTTTATTTATGATGATAAACATTGACATGTTCATTTCCATTGTAATCATTTACGATATGTTTGCTGGCAATACGAGTTTGTTGACACTTTTTTAACGTGGGTCACCATGACACAACTAACGGTGTTAGTGGTGTTAGGCTATGATTACCCCCTGAATTCCACCTTTTTGATCTCAGCCACACAATCACTAACACCGTTAGTATGTCATGGTGACACACATTAAAAAAGTGTCAATAAACTCACTCTCGTTTGCTGGGGAATGCAAGGGACCACTGGCTTGTTCGACTTGTCATGTTATTGTAATGGTACTTCACCAAGTCCAAAAGAGCTTTTTTTTGTATGTGTATTGTTCTACCTTGCTTATTGATATTGCTTTTTCGTTAGGATATGGACTACTACAACAAATTAGGAGAACCGACAAATGAAGAAAACGACATGTTAGACCTTGCATTCGGACTAACTGAAACGTGTGTTTATTGCAGCTTGTTATGGTTAGAAATTCAACTTCATGAGTATATATGTTTATCTAAGACTCCATGATGCCTTATAACCTGAAAAAATGTGAACAAGTGTACCGTGCGTGTCAGAGAGTGTCAGTGAGTCTGTGGATTAGTGAATCGAGTGACAGTGTAGTGAGAAATGTTTGTAAATATGAATGACTGTGTAATATACCAGTGAATGTACAATAGTGGATTCAGAAAATTTGTACTATTTGAAATATTGAAATAAAATATTTATTTGAATAAAATACTGTGTTTGAATATCCAATTGTGTCAGTAGTACATTATTCAATAAATATCGTTATATTCGACAAAATGCTGTAGTATGTGATGGTAGTCGTTGCAATATGTAATGTTAAATGTTGTGATAAACTAGCAAAGTGTTGTCATTGGATGGTAAAAGTGTTACCGTAAATTGAGGAACATGGGCCTCACAACAGGATTCCGTAAAGGTGGACTACAGATTTTAGTGGGCCCCACATGTTGGGATCCAGATTGTGAGGCCCACTTTTTAGTAAATTTAGTAACTGTGGCAACAATTGTACCGATGTTGCCCTAGGGTCGCAAAGATGTTGCCTTTGACTCTAGAGCAACGCGACAAAATGCAACACCAAGAAAGTGTTGCCACAGATCATTTTTAGCCTATAACAACATTTTATGACACTTACTGCATCGCTTCTCTGGTGTTGCAGTAGGCCTTCTACAGCGTAGTGTGCATACATACATACATACATACATACATACATGTATATATAGTGTGGTGCCAAGGGAATCTAAATTTCCTCTTTTTATTACCAGAACTAATAAATACCATAAAATTTATCCTTCCACTCTTCTTAATACCTCATATTAAAAAATAGGGGTTAGCACCATTTATTCCTATTTCTCCCTCTTAGCTTCAATTCATCCGTTCTTTCTCTTTCGAAAACCCTTGGCTTCCATGATTTTTGTTTGCTACATGTTCATCCATTTATTTTCTTCATCGAATTCTACACTACTATAAGAATACGTGGATGCAAATAAAAAGGTTCTGAATTAAGATCAAATTTAGCAAAATTGAAGAAGTGAAGATGAATTTTGAAGCCGTGAAAAGCAGCGGCGGTAAAGGAATGAACGAGTTAAGGTGTTAGACTAGAGTTGAATACGTGATAATTTCGGCAATCAATGGTTGAGTGAAAGATTAGAATGAGATCAATGTTGTAACAACCCGCATATTTGACGATAATGTATTTAAATATTTTATTTAAATATAACGTCGTTAATCCTTATTCTTGTGTATGACCAAAAAGTCAAATTTTGCATATGGATGAATTTGGACTTGAAACCACTTCCATTAAGTCCGGATCATCGTTTACAACCTTTTTCACTATAACCTTCGATATATTTCGAGCATATAAAAATTTGAACTTTGGACTTGGGTTTGGGTTAGCTAACCTAGCTAACCCTTAAAGCTCCCATAACCCCTCCTCCTTTCATTTCCTCATACTCCACAAAATTAGAAATGGGGAGACGGAAAGGGAAATTAAAACTCCCTAAGACCTAGCTTGGTCTTAGGAATTCAATTCATGTTGAAATCAAGTGGAAATCCATAGAGAAAGAGAGGTAAGCTCAATCTCTATCTTCTCCAACTCAATTCCTCTTCAATCCTTATGATTTCCTAAACCTAATTCTTAGGAAATATGGTATATCCATGTGTAGACTGAAGAATTGTGTGTTATTGTAACGTCCCGGATTTTTTGCTATTTTATAATGGATATTTAAATTTTATTTTAAATATTTAATTGGAATTATAAATGAATTTTATTGAATTTTATCGATTTAATAATCGATGTATTATTAATTCCGAAGAGATTAAATTATCGTAATATCAAGACGATAATAATTAAGAATTAAAACCAAATCGAAACGATTCTAACAGTAATATAAATTCTATTGAAATAGAACTATAATAATAAATTATTATTGATGAATCAAATTGTTTGAAATAAATTTATATTTTAAACCGAATTTAATTTAAATCGTTAATTTAAGCTGTTATCGCTTTTATACAATCAAATTAAATTCCACAATCAGTTCCGTGGAATTCAGAATAACGCTATAATCTGAGAGCGTCGGTCGTTACGTTGAATAGCTGTTCAGCATTTCAAATTAAGGACCACGAGATATTTTTAGCGGATATGATCAAAATCAAATCAAGTTAAATCGAAATCAAATCAATTTAATGAACCATACCTTAGGCCATTACTCCTTTAATTCATTTGTACCAATTGTCTCCCTTCTCTTTTCTATACATCGCGTCCTTCTGTTACCATTTTCATACATCCTCAGGCAAAGTAAAAAATCAAAGCTTCTATAAACTTGAAAATGGCCATTGCTTTATGAAAATTGAACGAGCCTTTATCCTTTATAATCATGCGATTACCCCCTCCACTCTTTTATTTTGTCTGTCTTTTTCAATTATCGTTCCTCAAATTAATTCAAAATTCATGAGCTCCAAAGGAACCGCACCCCTCTTAAATCAAAAACAAATCCTATAGGAATCTTAAATTCACGGAATTGATTTCTTGAAGCTCGTATGAAGCTGGCCTTCGCTCTCCTACCGTCTTAGGTGCGATGCCAGTTAAGCTCGGGATCGATTTTCACACTCGCAACTAAGGTTCGAACTGTAGTTCGATTTTGATACTGAAATGGAAAACGAGGTGTGAATTCAAGTTAGGGCCATCGAATAGTTTGGGTTTTTGGTGTTTTTGTGGATTCGGATGAAGGAGCATTGATCGTGTATTGTATGTTTTTGGAGGGGACAGAGTGTTGAATAATGAAATTAGAGGGAGAGTTCGGTCTGTAGGTGATGGTTGGAAGCCACTTTGGGTTGTAGAGGTACGTCGATGGACTGGCTAGTGGTGCTGAGCTCAGGTCAGCGGGTACAGGTGGTAACAGTGCGATGTTTGTAGGGAAATTGAACTTATACAGTAGTAGCGTGAAGCAGTTTCTTGCAGAAATGATGTTGTGCGTGAGATATGAAGAAAGGGACCTTACAGTAGGCGAGTAAAGAAGAAAGGATGCGACAGTGGAAGGCTCGGTTTTATGTGAGATTTGGAAACGAGGTAATGTCAGTAAGGTGCTTGAATGAATGCTGCAGTCGTGGTGATTACAGCTGTCGTGGCAGTGGAGTTCAAAGCTGGGTCAGATAAGGTGGATTTGACTTTCTTTTTGGACTGCAGAATTTTTTAAGTTGTTGGTTGATGATGGACTGGGTATTTGGGTTTCGACAAAGGTGTTTGGCGGGTTTGCAAGCAATTTTAGTAGGCAATAGTGATGGTAGATTAGCTCGATTGTCAAGTTAGTGCAAGGCAATGAAGTATATCTCTTTTTCAAAATTTGATATACATGGAAAAAGGTTTATTTATATTAGTAAATTAAATAAATAAATCGTTTGATCGATAAATAATTGTAGAAGCAAATAAATCCAGTCGAGATGACTCGAGTAGAGTTGTAGCCGTGAAAATACAACTTTAATCGGATATTCGGCAAACAAGGTGAGTAAATCTCACTTAAAGTTTATTTAAAAATAAATTGCTGATTGTTTGGATGCATAAATGGATTTTTATTTACTGTGATATATATATATATATTAGTTATTTAGGCTCGGTGGTTGTCGCTATTATATATATATATATATTTATGTTGGATGTTCCCACCGTACCATTAGCGGATGCCCGTCGTACCATTAGCGGATGATTTCCCTATGCGCCCCACAATATATATAGTGGATGACCTTCGTACCGCGGTATCCTGCCTCGAAGCAGGATCAGTATTATTAATACTATTGACTAACATCTGTGGATGCAGGGAAAAACAGGTTGGAGGGATCCAAATAGATTCCTCAAATTTATTTATTGTTGTTATCTATTTATATGTGTGTGATGTGTTGAATTTGGATTAATGATTTGTGTATTTGGATGATTAAATATCACTAGCCCTGTGTATTGATATATAAAAATATCATAAAGCAGAATTTTAGATTTAAAAGGAAATGTCTATTTTTCGGAAAAAGAAATTGAATTTTAAACAAATTAGTAAGTATTAACTTATTTTCAGTAATATAAACTAGTAATTAAATTTATAAACGATATTTATAAATAGAAAAGAAATATTATCATTTGATAATATTAGATTTTTAAAAGCAAGTCTTAAAATAAAAAAAAGGGAAATTTATTTAATTTCAAATGGAATTTGAAATAGAATTTTGTTTTAATATTGAAAACCAGAAATGTAATTTTTAAATGATGTTTATAAATGGAAGTGGATAAGTATCATGGTATAATTTGATTATTTAAATTCAAATATGAATTTAAAAAGGAGAATTTGGGATTCGTTCAGAAGAAATGATGAAATCATTTCCGATGATCGGAATATAAATAAAATTTGAATTAAGCCACATGGATCTATGATTTGAATTCAACCATATCGAATTTATGAAATAAATAAATTATTTCCTAATAATATATGGGGTTTATATTAAATAGAAATTGAATTTCAAATAGAATTTGAAAAATAATCTTGTTTTAATATTTAAAACAAGAAGTGAAATTTATAAATTATGTTTATAAACAGAAAGCAATATTACCATTTGATAATATTATTTTATAATTTTAAGTATGAATTTAAAGTTTTCTGAAGTGGAAATTGGATTTTAAAATGAAATTTGAAATAGAAACTAGTTTCAATATTTAAAACCAGAAGTGGAATTTATAACCGATGCTTATAAATAAAGAAGAAAATTTTCCAGTGAATAATGTATAGTTTAAATTCAAATATGATTTTCAAAAGGGATTTATAATTGAGAATCGTTTCAAAAGGAAGCAATGGAATTATTTCCGATGTTCGAAACGTAGAACGAATTGAAATAAATCTAGCATATTTATTATTAAAATTCGACTATGTTGAATTTATGATTTCAGAAGGGGAAATTATAATTAGTAGAAATTATATTTTTGAACTATGAATCCTAAGAAGGTAATACTTAAATATTTAAATATGAAAATAGCTGCGATGCTTATATTAATAGTTACAAAATTAAAATAAAATAGGAATCAAGTTCCAAATGGAGTTCAAATTGGAAGTTTGTTTTAAAGATATAACATAAGGAGAATAATTTAGAAATAGCGATTATAAATGTGATGAAGTAATTTTCATCGTGCAATTTGGAGATAAATTTCCAAATATAAACAATGACATTTAAAAAAAAATGAAGAGGAGATTTTGGTCGATAAGTAATGTTAGTTTGGTATTATAAACTCTTATCTGTCTCGAGATAAGAACGTTGTCAATCAAGGTCCGAGAGGTAAATAAATACCACAACTTGAACGACTTCACTATTATCAAGAGACGATATTAGTTTGTAATGGTAAAAGGGTGTTGAATAAATTGATTTTCCCTATAAAAGAAATCTAGAATTGAAATTCGATTATATTAAATTTTATAAAATAATTTATACTCGAGGAAATTGGAATTGATTATAGAAGTTGATTGTGAATAATTTATAGCCAAGTTACGAATTCGACGATGTTGGAAAATCGAGACGTTAAGTTAGATTTGGAAGCTGGTTTGATTTATATTAAAATATGGAAGATTGGAGTTGAATTTTATTTAAATAACGAAGTTCAAAGTTTATATTTAATTTTAATTAAAACGAACTCGCCACAGCGCGATAGTTCATAATTTGACGATTCGAACTTCAATTCGGTATATAGAACTCAGTATAACTCGGAATTCAATGAAATAAGAGACATCCAGACCTATTCAATGACGGTTTCCAAATGAAAGAGAAAAATCTGGATTTCGTTTTATAGATTTTGTGTCATGTCAAAAATCAAATTTTCAGAAAAACAGCACTATAATCGCTTTTAAAATAACGGTTTACAAAATAGATTAAAAGGGCTTGAATGAATAAAAATCCGTATTTCCAATAGTAAAAATCCATGGTTGAGTTAAAAATTAAATATGAACTCGAATGCAGTATATGAAGTGTTTTTGAAACAAAAATCAGATTTTTAATTACCAAATGAAGTTAACTAATTTCAAAAGAAAACCGTTAATAGTATTTGAATCAAACCTAACTTGGTTTAGGAGAAATGTAAATTGTTAATTGAAATTGGAAAAATGAATATGAAACTCGAGTTAGAAATGGAATCCGATTTGTGTATTAGTGAATTAAAATATATTCAAATATGATATGTTCAAATCAAAAGTGCATTAGGCAAAAAGAGAGAATTAAAGAAGTGTTAGCAGATTTTGTTAAATAGGTAATGGATTGATTGAAATGAGTTGGAAATGGACATGTATATCTAAACAGGTATAGAATGGAGAGTATGAAGATAATGAAGATTATAATTTAAGTGCCCGACAAAAGGTACACATTTAAATTTTCATATGAGGTTTTATGCATCGAATCGGCAAGCCGCTTGGCTTTTTGATTTTCTTTTTGAATGGGAAAGGCCTAGAGAGGCGAGTTGGGATTTGAACTATTGACCGGTACAGGGCAGGTGCTGGCGAAATTTTCCGGAAATTTAAGGAGTTAGAATATTTTAAAGAAATTCTGGAAAATAGAAATCAATATATCAAAATATATAGAACTCGATGAGGAAATATAGTTAATGAATGAATATTAATTAAAGGGGGTCAGTGATTGTTTGGTTGTTGATGGATGTTTGTTTTATCCTTTGATAGTTACATCACCGACTATCAAAGATTTGCGGACCATCATTGTCGATATGGAGAGGCTGGTTGGATTTTCTTATCCGAAAACCACTCCGTATAGGCTTAGGCGTTGCGAATTAGATTATGCTGAAATTAATCAAAGACGGAGTGAAATACAAGAGCTGTTTTGTTTGTCCTGACCCAGGAAAACTTGTATGGACGAATGTCCGACAGAGTATTCCTGACAAATCACATAAGACGATCTTTTCAGGATATTACGTCTGGTGGCAGAGAAATTCATTTCTCTTAGCTTTTATACCCGTAATATTTTGAGAAGATCAACTAGTGATTCAACGGGTTTGACGATGTGGCATTCAAAGTGAATGGTGACCAGATGTTTGAAAGATTAACGTAGCCTCAAGCCTCACAACCGAGAAATGACAAAAATCGGGCAGGCACCACGGCTAGGTGGGTCATTCCCAAGCAGGGTGTATTTGTCACCGATCTAGAGAAAATTCAATATTCATTCTTCTTCTTCCGATTCTTTATCTTACGGATTACATTTGGACGGCCGAAAACCGTGGGTGACAATATATTTGGTACACTCAAGCTAAATGAGTGGTCGGTCATGTGTGGGCCGGGTTGCAAGATGTTCTTGTTGAACCCCAATGTATCCCCTCTAGAGTACACTGATCGGGAGGTGGTCCCATACCTTGTCATAGTTGGAATCCAAGCTCCAATAAGCGCCCTGCGGTTTTTGATTTTATACTATGTATGTAGAGCGTGAGATGCAAGCGTTTTGCTATTTTAATATTTATTTTATTAGACATTATTATAATATCACTAGATTTTGATATCAAAATGGTTTGGTTATAGTAAGGTAAAAACCCTCTGTGTTTATGTGTGGGCTGGTCTTACTATAACTTTTTCTTTTAAAGGATTTTTTTCCAAAGTTAAACAATATGGTTGGAGTTTACTCACACCAGTCTCATGACTTGCCCAGAGTTTATTTTGTGTTGTTTTTCCTAAACTCTTGGATGCCTAAATTTGTACGGATAGTCAAGTTTTTCAGGATTTTATAGATACACTTGGAGGAGCTTGAAGCAGGAGGCTTCACCGTTAGTTATTTTAGAGTTATTTTCCGCTATACCAAATACTGTATTTTACTCTGATGATGGTATGTATATATGATACAAAATTTTGTATTTCAAAGGTTATGTTATATAATATACTCTATTCGTTCCACTGTGAAGTTCTATGTTGTTATTTATGTTCTTCTTCTATCCGTTTCTATTTTCTTTAACCCTAATGACTCGTATTTCTGTATTATTTGGGTTGGACGTGTTTTTTATTAGTCAGCTCAGATAGTTTGGATTTGCGGGTCTTTACAGTTGGTATCAGAGCTTAGGTTGAGTGAATACCTAGGCTTTAGTGGGGGTTTACTTATTAGAGATAGGGCCAGTAGTACCCTAGAATGAGTTGAGTGTATATATGAGAGAGCGTATTTGTAAGTTGATATAAAATTGTTTATATTGTGTTGGCTTGTCTGTTGAGTGGTGTAACACCCCACCTCGTCCGGTAGTCACTCTATGCAAGTAACACCGGCTTCGGAGGGGTGTTGGAGAAACAAGAGGTAAACATGCACATAGATATCACAAGGCAGAACATAAATAGTAAAACAGAGTAAGTAAAACAGCGGTAGAAAATAAAACCAACTTCATTACTTCAAAACCATAGTCAAGTACATCAAAACACTAGATCATCATTTTCGAAAATACACAAGTCTAGAAACGTGGAATGAAAATACATAAAGTAAAACATAAAGTACTAATCCCCATAGAAACAGTAGTGTCGCCATAGCATAGCTCACAAACATACATGAGCTGTCAGATAAGCAAGCAAAAGATCCAGACTAAGCAGTGGTGTTCCCTCCCTGAGAACCTGAGGGGGAAAAAGGAAAGAAAAGGGGCGAAGGAAAATGGGTCAGTCAAAAAGATTGGTAAGCCCTAACTACTATTAGTATAAAAACTAATAAAGTTAACTGGACATGAGAAACTGAAATGAAACATAAGGGTATAACTGGACAGGTATGATAATATGATAGACAAGTGTGACATCGCATAATCAAGGTTAAGTTTTGCACCACGTGTACTAGTTTTCCAACCCATGTCAAGTATAAACAAGAATTGATCCCTTGGCCCAATATCATGTGATGACCCAAATCTCGGGGCCCAACTACACGGTCTAGTCGATCGGCTCCTTATAAGCCTAACTCGTCAAGTGTCGGTGTCAATACGGCCCAACCACGAAGTGTAGTCCAACTGTGCTCGGTCCACCCTAGGGTGTATCAGGCCCTAGGGTGTCAACCACTGACACAAAAACAAGAATGTACAGTTCGAATCTACTGGTGCCCATGCTTGAATTATTCAACTCCGGACTCATGTGCATGACCCATAGTCCGTCTGAACCTACATCGGCGCACCAACTTAGCCGTCGTTTTGGTCGCTTACAATCAGCCCAGTAATCGTGCCCTACCCTAGCCTAGTCCCAAGGGTATCGGTGATACAAACATACAAGAGGGTTACTGCTGAAAAGGACCCGCAACTAGGGTTTCTAACGGGTTAAATGTGGTTAACCCTCTCATGCATGGGTTTGGTTAAGTGTGTCCATGTAGACTTAACCATATCGACCCATCATGCTCATGTGGTTAAGTATATTAAAGTGGTCCATGACTTAACCCTACCTTGTGTCATTCATTTTACTAAATGCACCCCAATCTCTCACATTAGACCTTGTTGTGGTTACTGGTTAAGCCGGGCGGGTCCGGGCAGTTTTACACCACAACCTAGTCTAACCTCGGGTTTTAGGCGCGTCATGACCAACTACTCACATTGGGTCCTTTTGTTTGTAGCCACTGGATTTGCCAGTTGGTTCCGGGCAGAATTACGCTATAAACTCAACCCAACCTCGAGTTGGCCATTTCATGTTTTCTAAGTGTCATGTCCATAATCATGTTTTTCAAGCATAATCACATGTCAACTTTCATGTCATATTTTTCAAGGCACATTTTCAGGTCATTTAAATTTGCCTAACTACCCATAACGTATTCCCCATCGCACGTATATTCGCATCAACACAACTAGATTAAGAGGGAATATACTAACATGACAAAGTGGGCATAAAGTGGCAAATTAGTCACAAGTTGATCATGGTGGCATTTAAGGTTTGCACAACTTGCATATATGGTTATTGGCCTTAAAACATGTATGACATCAACTTAGCAACATAGGTGATAACATGGCAAAGTGAACATGAGGTGATAAACATATAGTTTAGCATCATAGGCAAGTTGTCATATAGGTCATGAGGGGTTACATGTTGCATTACGCAAAGTTCTCAAATACAAAGTTCATAGCTTTTTACCCCAAAGTCAACATGAACGTTACTAGGTTCATGATATGTAACATTTTAGGTCCACAAATATAGATCAAAAGGTCAAATAGATCTATGAATACATTTCAAGACTAGCATAACACAAATAGGCCTCATTTCAGCTTGCATCATGTCATATTAAATTCATAGTTTAAATCTAAGAGTAGAATGGCGCTTACAATGCGTGGTTATGCGGTCTAGAATATAATATAATAAGATTGAGGCGAAGCCACTAGCAAATCCGCAAATAAAAATGATAAGCTCCACTCCAAAACTTGAAAACAAGAAGAAATAGCTCCTTAGATTAAGAAAGATGGCTCCTTTGATTAGAAAAGATGGCTCCTTTATGACTTAGATTAATTTAGAATACTAAGGCTCTCATGAAGAAGATGGAGGCCATGATTAGTGAATATTTGGGCAGCACTTAGTTGTAGGATTGATTTGTGTGGGTTTAGGCTAGGTGTTAGGGTCTTTTTATAGATGTTAGGATTAGTTTTAGCCATAGGATTAACCCTAAATCAGATCTGAGCCATCAATTCACGTCACTAGCCAACAAAAGAAGACCCAACAGCCAAAACAGTGCACCAGGCCAACCTGGCCGACCAGGGAGGTCGACCCCCAGGTCGACTCCAGAGTCGACCTGGTTGGGGGGAGGTCGACACTAGAGTCGACCCCCCTGTCGACCTGGCTGGGCGGGAATTTTCCCGCCCAGTCTGTTTGGGCTGAATTTGAATTCTGAATTCAAATTTGAACTGTTTTTGAACTTGAAATTTTCTGAAAACTTTGACGGACCATGACTTGGTCATACGGACTTCGATTTACAAAATTTCGGACTCTATTTCGCGTATTTTTCTGAGACGAACGCAATGGCACAGCCCGTTTCCCTTGATTCAGACTTTAACTTTTAATTATGCCTTGATTTATGTTATAATGTTTTATAAAAATTCGGGTTGTTACAAGTGGTTTATGAATTCTGATCGAATCGTGGGACGCCACGACGTCGATAGGAGTTTCTAAACACTTGAATAGGGGAATTAGACATGATATTGTTTTAAAGTGGGTAAATGAAATAATTTACCCAAAATTATATTTTGATATAAAAAGGAATAAATTTTCTAAAAATATTTATATGGATGTGTTGGTTGTTATTATAATCAAACAAGATTATAAAATTGAAATGGTTATATATTATCAAATAGAATTTGTATATAAATAATATATACAAATGAGATGAAATTAAATTAAAACCAGAACTTGGAATTTAAAATCCCGGATGTTGGAAAATATTTTTCCCAAGTATAATAATACAATATAGCATTGTTTTGAAAGGATTTTGAATAAAAATCAGTTTGAATGGATTTTTGAAAATGATAAAGCACTGATTTCACTTCAGTCGCTGGAAAATAATCCCGATGATGAGTCGACCATCATCGGTGTTCATTTTCGAGTTCTAAGTGATGAATTGCTGCCATTGTGAGATTTGGAATGGGAATTTCTTTTGGGAAATAACTTGTTCAGGGAAAATTCAAAAGTTCAGAATTTTAAATGATCATAAATAAAATGTATATTCCAAAGGGATTTTAATTAAAAAGACGGGTATTTGAATTCTGGGATTTAAAATTTAACTTATGCAAGTTAAATAAACTGAATTGGTGAAAGTGAATTGAAATGAATAAATTAATTTGGAATCAATTCAAAACCGGGCCAAAGATATGGACGACTATTTTATTAACCAGATAATACCCAAAGATGAGTAGAAATTTTTTCGTTTATTGTAAGCGTAATAAATAAATTGATTAGAATCAATTTAGATAAATTTGAATGCATCTACATCGAATATAAGTCAAATGTAAATTTATTTGTTGTAAATCATCTGAATTAAAGGAATTTGAATGCGAATGAATTGAATGTGAATATGTTGATTTTAGACCATTCAAATGAAATAAATGTAAGTATTTGATGAATAACATGTGGTGTAAACTAAATATTGGAACTTGTTTTAGCATATATTTGATAAATATGCATAGTGTGATATGTTGTTATGAATCTGGGTGTTTAGCCATTTAAAAATAAATGAAAGTTATTGAAACCTTAAAGTTATGAGGCTAATGAATTTAAATTGAGTAAGTACAGGTACATGAAGCTGCCTGGCTTAATTTTGGTTGCGTTGATTGCGGATATGCTATGCATGCTCACTAAATAAACGCTTATATAAGGTACGCCTACGCAAAAATATCAAATTAGGATATATGAACTGCTTTCCAATCGGATTTGTCGATGTATACTTTTTCTTCTCTTTTGGTATATTGCAAAAGTTCCATCGTACATGGGAGACTCTGCCAAAATTTTCCAAAAATTTAGGGAGTTAGAAAAAAAATCAAAAGTTTTGAAATATTTGAGATGGTTTTCAAATTGAATTTAATTTGAAGATTTTGAATGGAAAATAGGGAATTAAATACCTCCATGGAAGCTTAAAATTGTATAGGACTTGAGTTATAGAATATGAAGTACTGAGTTATAACAAAGTGGGCTTTTGAAAAGTTAACGAGTCTGTAGCATTTCTTCTGCCTTAGTAATTTCGGGGACGAAATTCTTTTAAGGGGGAAGGAATGTAACGTCCCAGATTTTTAGCTGTTTTATAATGGATATTTAAATTTTATTTTAAATAATTAATTGGAATAATAAATGAATTTTTATTGAATTTTATCGATTTAATAATCGATGTACGATTAATTCTGAAGAGATTAAATTATCGTAATATGAAGACGATAATAATTCAGAATTAAAACCAAATCGAAATGATTCTAACAATAATATAAATTCTATTGAAATAGAACGATAATAATAAATTATTATTGATGGATCAAATTGTTTGAAATCAATTTATATTTTAAACCGGATTTAATTTAAATTGTTAATTTAAGCTGTTATCGCTTCTATACAATCTAATTGAATTCCACAATCAGATCTGTGGAATTCAGAATAACGCTATAATCTGAGAGCGTCGGTCGTTACGTTGAATAACGGTTTAGGATTTCAAATTAAGGACCACGAGATATTTTTAGCGGATAGGATCGAAATCAAATCAAGTTAAATCGAAATCAAATCAATATAATCAACCATACCTTAGGCCATCACTCCTTTAAGGCAAATTCTATTTGTACCTACCATATAGCTGAGTTGCCCCCCTTTTAGACCCAAAACCGTGATGATGAAATTACCCTTTGTTTGCTTTTTTTTAAAGCTTCAGCCTACCTCGCACTGCCATTGCGAGGTTGCTTAGCATACCACAGAGTGGCACAACACGGTACGCTAAGCAACCTCGCAGTGACACTACGAGGTTCCTTAGCATGCCACGCAGTGCCTCTGCGTGGTACGCTAAGGAACCTCGTAGTGTCAGGGCGAGGGAGGGTAATTTTGTCTTTTTTTTAAAAAAGACGGGGGGCAACTCAGAAAAAAAGGCGGGATTTCAATCTTTTGGAAATAGAGGGGGGCAACTCAGCTATTTCGTAGGCCCAAATAGAATTTGCCCTCCTTTAATTCATTTGTATGAATTGTCTCCCTTCTCTTTTCTATACATCGCGTCCTTCTGTTACCATTTTCATACATCTTTAGGCAAAGTAAAAAATCAAAGCTTCTGTAAACTTGAAAATGGCCATCGCTTTATGAAAATTGAACGAGCCCTTATCCTTTATAATCATGCGATTACCCCCTCCACTCTTTTATTTTGTCTGCCTTTTTCAATTATCGTTCCTCAAATTAATTCGAAATTCATGAGCTCCAAAGGAACCACACCCCTCTTAAATAAAAAATAAATCCTATAGGAATCTTAAATTCACGGAATCGATTTCTTGAAGCTCGTATGGATCTGACCTTCGCTCTCCTACCGTCCGTCTTAGGTGCGATGCCAGTTAAGCTCGGGCACGATTTTCACAATCGCAACTAAGGTTCGAACTGTAGTTCGATTTTGATACTGAAATGGAAAACGAGGCGTGAATTCAAGTTAGGGCCATCGAATAGTTTGGGTTTTTGGTGTTTTTGTGGATTCAGATGAAGGAGTATTGATCGTGTATTGTATGTTTTTGGAGGGGACAGAGTGTTGAATAATGAAATTAGAGGGAGAGTTCGGTCTGTAGGTGATGGTTGGAAGTCGCTTTGGGTTGTAGAGGTACGTCGATGGACTGGCTAGTGGTGCTAAGCTCAGGTCAGCGGGTACAGGTGGTAACAGTGCGATGTTTGTAAGGAAGTTGAACTTATATAGTAGTAGCGTGAAGCAGTTTCTTGCAGAAATTATGTTGTGCGTGAGATATGAAGAAAGGGACCTTACAGTAGGCGAGTAAAGAAGAAAGGATGCGACAGTGGAAGGCTTGGTTCTATGTGAGATTTGGAAATGAGGTAATGTCAGTAAGGTGCTTGAATGAATGCTGCAGTGGTGGTGATTACAGCTGTCGTGGCAGTGGAGTTCAAATATGGGTCAGATAAGGTGGATTTGACTTTCTTTTTGGACTGCAGAATTTGTTAAGTTGCTGGTTGATGATGGACTGGGTATTTGGGTTTCGACAAAGGTGTTTGGCGAGTTTGCAAGCAATTTTAGTAGGCAATAGTGATGGTAGATTAGCTCGATTGTCAAGCTAGTGCAAGGCAATGAAGTATATCTCTTTTTCAAAATTTAATATACATGGAAAAGGTTTATTTATATTAGTAAATTAAATAAATAAATCATTTGATCGATAAATAATTAAATAATTGTAGAAGCAAATAAATCCAGTCGATATGACTCAAGTAGAGTTGTAGCCGTGAAGATACAACATTTAATCGGATATTCGGCAAACAAGGTGAGTAAATCTCACTTAAAGTTTATATAAAAATAAATTGCTGATTTTTTGGATGCATGAATGTATTTTTATTTACTGTGATTATACACACACACACACACACACACACACACACATATATATATATATATATATATATATATATATTAGTTATTTAGGCTCGGTGGTTGTCGCTATTATATATATATATATATATATATATATCTATATTGGTGTTCCCGCAGTACCATTAGCGGATGATTTCCCTATGCGCCCCACAATATATATAGTGGATGACCTTCATACCACGATATCCTGCCTCGAAGTAGGATCGATATTATTAATACTGTTGACTAACATCTGTGGATGCAGGGAAAAAACAGGTTGGAGGGATCCAACTGGATTCCTAAAATTTATTTATTGTTGTTATCTATTTATATGTGTGTGATGTATTGAATTTGGATTAATAATTTGTGTACTTGGATGATTAAATACCACTGGCCCTGGGTATTGATATATAAAAATATCATAAAGCGGGATTTTAGATTTAAAAGGAAATGTTTATTTTTCAGAAAAAGAAATTGAATATTATACGAATTAGTAAGTATTAACTTATTTTCAGTAATATAAACTGGTAATTGAATTTATAAACGATATTTATAAATAGAAAAAATATTATCATTTGATAATATTAGAATTTTAAAATCAAGTCTAAAAATAAAAAAAGGGATTTTTTTTTTGAAATGGAAATTTGATTTCAAATGGAATTTGAAATAGAATTTTGTTTTAATATTGAAAACCAGAAATGTAATTTTTAAATGATGTTTATAAATGGAAATGGATAAGTATCATGGTATAATTTGATTATTTAAATTCAAATATGAATTTAAAAAGGAGAATTTGGGATTCGTTCAGAAGAAATGATGAAATCATTTCCGATGATCGGAATATAAATAAAATTTGAATTAAGCCACATGGATCTATGATTTGAATTCAACCATATCGAATTTGCGAAATAAATAAATTATTTCCTAATAATATATGGGGTTTATATTAAATAGAAATTGAATTTCAAATAGAATTTGAAAAATAATCATGTTTTAATATTTAAAACAAGAAGTGAAATTTGTAAACTATGTTTATAAACAGAAAGCAATATTACCATTTGATAATATTAATTTATAATTTAAATTTTGAATTTAAAGTTTTCTGAAGTGGAAATTGGATTTTAAAATGAAATTTGAAATAGAAACTGGTTTCAATATTTAAAACCAGAAGTGGAATTTATAACCGATGCTTATAAATAAAGAAGAGAAATTTCCAGTGAATAATGTATAGTTTAAATTCAAATATGATTTTCAAAAGGGATTTATAATTGAGAATCGTTTCAAAAGGAAGTAATGGAATAATTTCCGATGTTCGAAATGTAGAACGAATTGAAATAAATCTAGCATATTTATTATTAAAATTCGACTAAGTTGAATTTATGATTTCAAATGATTTCATAAGGGGAAATTATAATTAGTAGAAATTATATTTTTGAACTATGAATCCTAAGAAGGTACTACTTAAATTTTAAATATGAAAATAGTTGCGATGCTTATATTCATAAGTTACAAAATTAAAATAAAATAGGAATCAAGTTCCAAATGGAGTTCAAATTGGAAGTTTGTTTTAAAGATATAACACAAGGAGAATAATTTAGAAATAGCGATTATAAATGTGTTGAAGTAATTTTCATCGTGCAATTTGGAGATAAATTTCTAAATATAAACAATGACATTTAAAAAAAATATTTTTAAATGAAGAGGAGATTTTGGTCGATAAGTAATGTTAGTTTGGTATTATAAACTCTTATCTGTCTCGAGATAAGAACATTGTCAATCAAGGTCTGAGAGGTAAATAAATACCCCAACTTGAATGACTTCACTATTATCAAGAGACGATATTAGTTTGTAATGGTAAAAGTAGGGCTGTTACGGTTGGACTTTCAACCGCCAAACCGTACCAACCGTATACACGTTTACCGTCCACTACGGTAACTGTGACGGTAACGGTTGTGGATTTTGATAACCGCGGTAAACCATACCGACCGCACATGATTTTTTTTGTAGTATTTCATACAAAAATATGTGTTTTTTAATAACTTAAGGTAGATAAATAACATATGTATAAATTATTTACACTTTAATTTAGACAACGTGCATATGGATGGTTTGTTTCATTGATAAACAAATTAATTGATAAGAAAAAAAGTTAGAACTTGAATTATTTGTGGATAACAATGTAAATTTACGGTAATGGTTGCGATAACGGTTAGACGGTTATGGTAACAGTTATAAAATTTGCTAACCGTCAACTATGGTTGCGGTTATGGTTAGAGGTAAAACTGGCGGTTGCTGTAACCGTAACACCCCTAGGTGAAAGGGTGTTGAATAAATTGATTTTCCTTATAAAAGAAATCTAGAATTGAAATTCAATTATATTGAATTTTTATAAAATAATTTATACCCGAGGAAATTGGAATTGATTATAGAAGTTGATTGTGAATAATTTATAGCCAAGTTACGAATTCGACGATGTTGGAAAATCGAGATGTTAAGTTAGATTTGGAAATTGGTTTGATTTATATTAAAATATGGAAGATTGGAGTTGAAATTTATTTAAATAACGAAGTTCAAAGTTTATTTTTAATTTTAATTAAAACGAACTCGCCGCAGCGCTGTAGTTCGTAATTTGACGATTCAAACTTCAATTCAGTATATAGAACTCAATATAACTCGGAATTCAATGAAACAAGAGACGTCCAGACCTATTCAATGACAGTTTCAAAATGAAAGAGAAAAATCTGGATTTCGTTTTATAGATTTTGTGTCATGTCAAAAATCAAATTTTCAGAAAAACAGTGTTATAATCGCTTTAAAAATAACGGTTTATAAAATAGATTAAAAGGGTTTGAATGAATAAAAATCCGTATTTCCAAAAGTAAAAATCCAAGGTTGAGTTATAAATTAAATATGAACTTGAATGTAGTATATGAAGTGTTTTTTGAAACAAAAATGTGACGACCCGCAAAGGGCTGTCTTTGGAATATAACACATAAACAGTAATAACAGAACAGAAATATAGAATTACACCAGATAAAGAACATCATAATACACTGCATAAATATAATCATCACAGTTACACAGTATAGGATCACACTTAGTACAAAATACAGTTTCAGCTTATATAAATGTCTGTAGCGGAAACAAACATAATATACATATCAGTGACTGAAACAACAAAATAGATAGATAAAGTCCAGCTCCAGCTCCACAGCTATCCAGAAAGAGTCAGCTATAACCTGAATACAAGGCTGCCCGTGTCGAAAAGAGGGCACCCGAGTTTGAAAGGTGAAACAAACTACGAGTCAGTCATGGGGACTGGTATGAGAAATCTTACTTATCACATTTAACAATAAGGCTAATTACTGGACCACGCCACTTTCGCGGAACGGGTTTACTCCATTGGATTGTCATTTCAAATTATAAAACAAATCTTTTGACAACGCAATGCTTTTAAGAAAAGTGAAGCCGTTATAAGACTCAGGTCCCATCACACAATGCAACACAAACCGGAGGATAGAGTTTTACCTTATAACGGCCAAATATGCTTAATACGAGTAAAACAAATCTTTTGATATTATTACTAGTGTATATATGTTTCAAAAGAAATTTCAATCATAACTATTAATCATAGACGGCATAAGTGCCCTATACCACTATGTCGCCAATACCAGGCTATACAATCAAAATTGAATTATCACGTATTTGGAAGTTTGAATTTCCATCATGAACCGAGGCTAGGGATCGTCCTCATCGACTTCGAGCTCTCTAGTCCGAGTCTTAGGGTCAGAGCGCATCGACCCTTGGATCGTCAGGGCTTGTCCACCGATGTGGATTAAAAATGCCTGAACACTGCGTTTCCCCACCCTATGGGGCGTAAGCTTGGCCCGTCTGCCGATCAGAAGCACCGGCCGAAGCCGATATCACGAGGCGCCTCAAAATCCAACATCCACATAAGCAATGCCAGCCAGTTTAAGCACTGACACCACTTCTAACTAGAAGAAAACGCATGTCCTCCCTGAAGTCCTCTCCCGTTTTTGGTCCATCCTGGGGTGTGAGGCTCGCGAATCAACGTTATACACAAAGCTGGCTATATCAAGCCATGCTTTGATCATCACCACAAGAATCTTCTTTTCAACAAAAACCTTGTTCACAGCATCTTTGCATGCCATGTTGTCACTCCAACGTCAGACACACATCCATTTACAAGTCCGTTCTGGGTCTGAACGAAACCGGAGGAATCAACTTCCTCGCATACCCGTACAATCAACATGTACGTCCAGACGACCACAACTATAACCCCTTCAAGGCAGCAACTCCAATCAAGGGTAACAGACGCAATCCATCCTTCCGACGTGAAGATTATCGGTCTTGCACCGTCTTCTGTCTTCGACTTCTTATCGTCGATCAATTATTTGAAACGAGTGTTAACTCGGCCCTTTCAAATAATTCACGTATATTTAGAGTTTAAAACAATTGTTTTTAGTCTAATTTTCACGTCAGACACATCCAACTATCAAAACAGCTGATAAACCGAGTGAATTCGATTTATCTTCAGTCCATATCGCTATATATATTTTATAACGATTTTTCACTATTTTTAATTATTTAAAATTAGCTCGTTTTAATTAAACGACGTTACACGCCATAACGCAGCGCTGGCGCTGCGTTTCTCCAGATTTGATTTACACATATCTGAAAATCCAACCATTGGATCTCAACAAATTTTACACCATTGGAAGGAGCTTTCCAAGGCGGACCCAACGGTTTCAGTTTCGAGAGAATCCGACGGTCGGATCTCTCGCAATATCCGTTTGAAGTTGGGACTTCCAAACGCGAACTGCAACGTCGTTATTCGATTTAATTTAATTTATATTTATATATATATAAATGTAGTTCAAACGACGATTTTAAAACCATTTAAAAACTTATACACATGTTAAAAATAATATTTTTAACACCCACACTTTTATTTCCACTTCTAAATATTTTTGGCAGTTTGCGTACATGATAAAAATATAATTTTTATTGCAAAAATAATTTATTTAGAACCTGGATATTTTATAAAGTATGTATATATAATAAAAAGGTGATTTTTATAGTCAAAATAATTTATTTCAAACTTGTACATTTTATGAAGTACGTATGTATAGTAAAAGGGTGATTTTTATAGTCGAAACATTTTATTTCAAACTTGTATATTTTTAGCGGTTTATACATATAGTAAAAATGCGATTTTTATTGTTAAAACAATTTATTTCGAACATGTATAAATTATCAACACATGAACATGTATAAATACAGGAATAAAATGCAAACACACAAATATTTCACAAAATTTCGGCAGCATAACGGCTGGGTAGGTCAAACCGGCACCGCTTTGTACTACGGCTCCTTGCGCTACCTTAAAGCCTTTCAGCTTGTACAATGGTTTCATGCATCTAACTCGCACGCAGGCGGCATGTATTTATTTATTTCCTCACTCTAACTACACTCAGTTTCTCTCAACCACAAGAGGGTATTTTTCAACCACATTGGGTATTTTTCAACCACAATCCAAATAATCACAACCACAAACAGGTATGTTTCAACCACAATCAAACAATCACAACCAACATATATTGCCCATGGTTTGTGGACAAGGGGAGATATGTATATATATATAACGTATATATTGCCATTTCACGACCACATCGCAGTATGTCGTTCATACAACGCATATACAATTTATACATCGCTAATATAACTTATACAACTCTTATACATGTGGTGTACAACGCATATACAATTTATATTTCGCTTGTACAACTTGTACATCGCCGTTCCAAGCCAATTTGAATTTAGAGTTCTCACATTGCATTTCGCGTTGCCAACAACTGTAGCAAGCTCAGAAAAATATGCGGTCTCTTCCAGAAGGTAGAGCACGTCCTCACGGTCCCGGTGTCTCTTGTTTCACTGAAATCCGACCACATAGCAAAAAGATATGATTTTTACAAGTATGGTGTTAAAATCAATTGAAAATAGACGAGGTCGTTTACCTTTCACGAGCGTTCAAAACTAGGTTTGCAGTTTTCGCGCAAACCAACGCACGAGGGGACGATCGGAGGGTGCTGCGTCGAAGAGGGACGAGAGAGCTCTCCGTGCCGGGTGGTAGGGTCCAGTTCGACGCTGGCAGGTGGTCGGGGTGGTGGTCTGAAGGTGGCGACTTTCCAGGCTCGATTCCAGCGATACTGGCGACGGGGGAGGGTGGTTCGGGTCTTGATTGGAAGAGGAGGAGGAGGCGAGTCGATTGGAGGTGGTGGCGCTGGCGATGGTGGTCGGAGGCGGCGGCAATCAGCCTGGGAAGAATCGAAGGGTTTCCGCCTTCAGATCGGGGAGAGAGAAAATTGGGGGCGCGATTTATTTATTTATTTATTTAATTCTGATTGGCCGGCCCTTATATTATTTGAAAAAAATATCGTTTTCGCCCCCGAACTCCAAATCAAACCCAACGACTGTCGTCCCTAGCGTTTTACCCCCGTCCCGGACACAATGGGATATGTTTCATAGGCCAATTCGACTGTTTCAGTCAGTTTTTCTACAAATTAAAATATAAAACATTCAAATTTCGATTCGAACGTACATTTCAATTTGTCGGGGCCACATAATGAGTCTAAAAATTCCAGAAAAAATATTTCTGACTTTGTTTTGTCGATATGGTCCCAACAAAATTGATTTCATCGAATTTGGAGACCGTTTGAAAAATTGACTTTTTCGGGTCGATCCAATTTAATTGTAATTCAACAAAACACGTTATCTTCTGCCATGCTCACATATTAAGTCCAAAAATTCTAGAACTTGGAACCTAGCAATAAATTGACGTCCCGGACCCAACTAAAGTGGTTTCGTCGAAAACGGAGGTCGTT
This sequence comes from Allium sativum, assembly GCA_030737875.1. Taxonomy (NCBI): domain Eukaryota; kingdom Viridiplantae; phylum Streptophyta; class Magnoliopsida; order Asparagales; family Amaryllidaceae; genus Allium; species Allium sativum. The sequence goes on from JASFAX010003759.1 coordinate 27,555, forward strand.
TGCAAAATGGCTATTTTTAAGGGCTAAAATATATATTTAAAATATAAATAAATGTACACAGCCTTATATAAACAGCCCTGCGACTATTTTAAAATGCCAGCTAAGCCCTAACATTTAATTTACTATGTGACGGTCCTGTTCTTAACATCTGTTTCAATGATTTTGTTAAACAGAGTTAAATTTTCCAGGGTCGTCCCCTTTCTACTTTAAATTGAATTATATATATTTAATCGAAGTTTAAAATCAAATTTTCAAACTACCGCGCCATTTCAAACTCTTTAAATATTAAGAATATATTTTTCTGTTCTATTTTCAGTTAAAATAGATTTTTAGTCGCTTTTATTTAAAATAAATTATTTTAAATAGTCTAAAATTCACTAAAATAACCAAATTAAAAATTTTAAATTGGCTCAGATTTTACGAGTTGTTACAAAAAATCAGATTTTTAATTACCAAATGAAGTTAACTAATTTCAAAAGAAAATCGTTAATAGTATTTGAATCAAACCTAACTTGGATTAGTAGAAATGTAAATTGTTAATTGAAATTGGAAAATTGAATATGAAACTCGAGTTAGAAATGCAATCGGATTTGTGTATTAGTGAATTAAAATATATTCAAATATGATATGTTCAAATCAAAAGTGCATTAGGAAAAAAGTGTGAATTAAAGAAGCATTAGCAGATTTTGTTAAAAAGGGAATGAATTGATTGAAATGAGTTGGAAATGGACATGTATATCTAAACAGGTATGGAATGGAGAATATGAAGATAATGAAGATTATAATTTAAGTACCCGACAAAAGGTACACGTTTAAATTTTCATATGAGGTTTTATGCACCGAATCGGCAAGCCGCTTGGCTTTTTGATTTTCTTTTTGAATGGGAAAGGCCTAGAGAGTCGAGTTGTGGTTTGAACTATTGACCGGTACAGGGGAGGTGCTTGCGAAATTTTCCGGGAATTTAAGGAGTTAGAATATTTTAAAGAAATTTTGGAAATAGAAATCAATATATCGAAATATATAGAATTCGATTAGGAAATTGGAAATATAGTTAATGAATGAATATAAATTAAAAGGGGTTAGTGATTGTTTGATTGTTGATGGATGTTTGCTTTATCCTTTGATAGTTACACCACCGGCTATCAAAGATTTTTGGACCATCGTTGTCAATACGGAGAGACCGGTTGTATTTTCTTATCCGAAAACCACTCCGTATAGGCTTAGGCGTTGGTAATTAGATTATGCTGAAATTAATCGAAGACGGAGTGAAACGTAAAAGCTGTTTTGTTTGTCCAGACCCAGGATAACTTGTATGGATGAATGTACGATAGAGTATTCCTAACAAATCACATAAGACGATCTTTTCAGGATATTACGTCTGGTGGCGGAGAAATCCGTTTCTCTTAGCTTTTATACCCGTAATATTTTAAGAAGATCAACTAGTGATTCGACGGGTTTGACGATGTGGCATTCAAAGTGAATGGTGACCAGATGTTTGAAAGATTAACGTAGCCTCAAGCCTCACAAGTGGGAAATGACAAAAATCGGGCAGGCAGCATGGCTAGGTGGGTCATTCCCAAGCAGGGTGTATTTGTCACCGATCTAAAGAAAATTAAATATTCATTCTTCTTCCGATTCTGTATCTTACGGATTACAGTTGGACGGCTGACAACCGTGGGTGACAATATATTCTGTACACTCAAGCTAAATGAGTGGTCGGTCATGTATGGGCCGGGTTGCAAGATGTTCTTATTGAACCCAGTGTATCTCCTCTAGAGTACACTGATCGGGAGGTGGTCCCATACCTTTTCATAGTTGAAATCCAATCTCCAATAAGCGCCCTGTGGTTTTTGATTTTATACTATGTATGTAGAGCGTGAGGTGCTAGTGTTATGTTATTTGAATATTTATTTGATTAGAAATTATTATAATATCACTAGATTTTGATATCAAAATGGTTTGGTTATAGTAAGGTAAAACCGTCCGTGTTTATGTGTGGGCTGGTCTTACTATTACTTTTTCTTTCAAAGGATTTTTTTTCAAAGTTAAACAATATGGTTGGAGTTTACTCACGCCAGTCCCATGACTGACTCATAGTTTATTTTGTGTTATTTTTCCTAAACTCTTGGGTGCCCGAATTTGTATGGGCAGTCAAGTGTTTCAGGATTTTATAGATACACTTGGGGGAGCTTGAAGCATGAGGCTTCACTGTTAGTTATTTTAGAGTTATTTTCCGCTGTACCAAATACTATATTTTACTCTGATGATGGTATGTATATAGGATACAAATTTTTGTATTTCAAAGGTTATGTTATATAATATACTTTATTCGTTCCACTGTGAGGTTCTGTGTTGTTATTTATGTTCTTCTTCTATCCGTTTCTATTTTCTTTAATCCTAGTGACTCATATTTCTGTATTATTTGGGTTGGGCGTGTTTTGTATTTGTCAGCTCAGATAGTATGGATTTGCGGGCCTTTACAGTTATATTCGAAGAGAGGATGATTCAGCAAAGTCTTCATTCATCTCTTCTCTTGCAATAACCAAAGGTGAGTTCCTATGAACTTACATTTATGCCTTAAGCATTCATGCTTTTCCAGTGTGTCCTTGGCACGCATATGTTGTTTGTGCATTCCATGCATTGGGTTGTTTGTGTGTATATGTGCATTCATAAATTTGAATTCGATTATATGAATTCAATTTTTTGTAAATCCTTGTCGCGAATTGGGTTGATGTATTCTTGGGTACTCACAATTTTGTATACGAGTTAACAAGGTTGTGTGTGCTATTATCACCTTTGAGTTGTGTATGCATTGTGCGAATTGTTTTGTTTTCAAGAATTTGTGCATTTTTGCGTTTTAAAAGAAAATCGTTTGCATTCCCGTGAATCCGTGTTTATGCATGTCATTTTTGAGCTTTAAAGAGTGTGTGCAAGCTTTCTAAACATTTAAAATCAATACGGGAGGTCCGGGCTTGGTTGAAATTGATTTTGAGGTCATTGGAAAACAAAATAAATAATTGCATCAGGTCATACGTCTGACCAAATAGGTCAGACGTCTGACCAACCTCTCGGGAAAAAATATAAAAACTGCAGGTTTTCAGCTTAGACGTCCGAGGACAGAATTCCTGCTGTTGATCAGTGGAGACCACGGTCAACTGTTTAGGGTCATTTGAGCTCATTCCTAGCCGAGTTTCGACCCATTTTGACTTTTTTGTGAACTTTCAGTTTACCTGCAACATAGATTTCTACAGCTCGATTTTTTATGGATTTTTGATTTATTCATTGTGAATGAATTTTATAATAGATATATATGAGATTTAATTTACGTTATTAAAATGTAGATTCTTAGGTTGATCGTCATTTCGATCGATATTACACGAGATTTGCCACTTCGAAATTATATAAAAAGGTTTTATGTTATTAGTAGATATCAAATTCTTTTACAAAAATGGTTTCTAATCTTACTTCATTATACGAAGATATGTTACAAAATCATTTAATAAATCTTTTCCAAATCTACTAGTATATATTTTATAAACCTTTTTCTCATTCGTATGAGAAATTTAATTAAATGCCTTAGTGAAAATAAGGACTACGAACCTTTGTGTTTGCTTTGACGGTTAATTCTTGGACTCGTTCGATTGAAAAATGTAGCAATGATCGTATTATGTTTTTAGTGGAATATGCAATTTGTTCGTAACTATTTGAGTAGAGTGAGTGGTTATGGGACATGTAGCTTAATCTTATAATTACTAACTTGGAGTAATTTACTCTTTCCTTGATCATTTATGATCTTTTTGAGATTTAGACTAGCTTTTTGCGATATCTCTGAGTTGTGGAATTAATTCCATATTTTTAACGATATTCGGATCATTTTGGGGGACTTCGGTTCATTTATATGGATTTATGCTTTTGACGGCCTTCGGACCGTTCTAGGAACTTCGGTTCAAACATTTGCGGGGTCGCAACCCGTAGATCTTCAGACCATTTGAGGAGCTTCGGCTCAACATATAGGCTAGCTACCTAGAGATCGTTTCTCATCTTGATACACGTGTTGGTTGAGTCTTCAGACTCCCATCTCGAGGCCTACCCCCTTGTTTTCTCTGTGATTTCCGGATTTTTGGTTTTTGATTTCTGGAACTTGAGATTTTATTAATATTCATTTATCAATCTTAGTTTATTGATATTAATTTATCAATCTGGGTTTCTTTGGCATATGTGCTGTTAATTTTTGTATTGATTTGATATGAGTTATCAATTCCTATGAGTAGTTATATAATTTTGAATGAGATATCCTTTTATAGCTTTGATATAGATTTGAGATATACTGTAGATATTTCTAGGCTTCACACTTATACATGACATTATTATTATCGTATTTATGTCTACATTTATTTATATCTCTTATTATATCCCAGTTTTTGTGATAAGTACATCTAGACTGGTCCATTTATTGTTTATCTTTGTGTAAATAATATTCGGCTCAGACCGAGGTATTTTAAGTGATTCTTTTTGACTATAGCGTGGATTATCCTTTAGTCTTGGGAGAACTTACTTAGTGTTGTACTATTTTTGTTATATGTATATGAGACTCCTTTGTATACATATTATTTTGAGTAGCCTTGTACCTATTCTTTTGTTGTATAGTGGATCGACTATGACCACTATCTTGTATTTAAACTCATGTGTTATATTCATATCTATTTCTGCCTTAGTGTTGTGAATATCATTGTCTAACTTGGATTATTTATTATCTATTTTATATTGCATTCCGAATGATATACAGTCGTTGTGTAGCAGTTTTGAACTTGAATTAGATGTGTCGGATTTCCTCATGAGATTTGAAAAGTAAGACCACATTATCCGATAGATTTAACGGTATTATACAGATGGTCACTCCTCAACAGCCTTATTCTTCGGGTTAGTTGACATCATTGCTTGCAATGATCTTGGCTAACGCGTGTATAGAGATGAGGAGTTACACGTGGTATCAGAGCTAAGTTCGGAACAATATAAGATATTATGGAGAGGGTCATTGTCCTAAGTCTCTCTTAAGAAATCGTGTTTAGGATTTAGGTCGAGTCTTAGGGCCCATCGTATCCTATCTTATAGCATGATCCTTGTTTGAACAATCAATTTTATTTGACTTCATCTTTCCTTGACAAACCTAGAGTCCCGTCCCTTTTCTTGGGTAGGAATTCAAATTATTTCCAATTTTTGGGTTGTAATAACTTTTGGGACTTAGTTTTGATGATTTCTAAATTATCTTTTAAAATGGATTAATAAAATAATTTAGGCTAAGTAAAATACTAATCCGTTTGAAATTAGCTTTATGATGCGAAAACATAAATTATTTCCTCTAAGCATTATGAAATATTTTCGTTTATTTGTTTACGCTTACAAATTTAACTCATGAATAAATGGTTGCACCCCAGATTATTTATTTATAAATTTGCGCTCCTGTTTGGACGTAATTTGTTTTATTGTGTTGAGTTTCCCATTGAGTATGATACGAGTTCTAATTGAGAAGTTGGACGCCATGATATCGATAAGAGTTTCTAAACACTTCAATGAGATGATTCCGACACAACCCTTACATTAAATATCAACGATTTGCATCGCCATTGAACCTTAGCATTAGAAATATGATATAAATTAATAGCGAGGCAAATCATTTGTATTGATTGTTAATTTGCAACCGTAGGGATTTTAATAAGATAATGATTTGAGAATGGGATATATATGACCATCGTATTTATCCTTCACACCTTTCGTAGTTCGACTTTTTAACTATGAATTTGAGATATCTTATTTTGGTCAGGAAAATAATGCCTATAGGGGTACCACCCTCTTTATATTTTTTGCTGATGATTACCGTGATCATATCATTTGAGTTCTTTTAAAATTGTGACCATTTACCTTCTTTGCGTCGAAGGAACTTAAGGACACCATGTCCTTAGGTGATATATGGCGCTTGTTTTATATCTATGCAAGTAAAATTTCCAAACCTATGCTTTGTGAAAATTCTCACGTGCTACCTTGAGTTTTCATTTCCCGTTTATTTTTCTATTAAGATGAATTTAGTATTCTTTGGGTAATGATTTAGTATTCTCTTTTTCTTTTGAGTGCTACTTGTTTCAAACAAGTAATTTTTCCTGAATAAGGAATTTAATTAAACATCTTGGTAAAAACTAGTGGGTTGACACACTTGTGTTTACTTTGCCAGTTAATTTTTGGACTTAGTCAATTGAAACTTAATTTCATTATTGGATGTCAATCTCGATATATTTAAAGAAAATAATATTGGTGATGACTACAGAATCATCGAGGTTTATTTTCATATTTCTAAGTAATAATTGGTTTACATTCTTCTTATGCTCGGTTATAATGGTCATTTTTATCTTTCTTTAGTAACATTCGAGCTATGCCTTTTGCAAATTTTTCTATGATCATTTTTGTGTTTTATAGTGGAGTTTGCAATTTGTTCGTGAATATCTGAGTTTAGTCAGTGGTTATGGTACATTTGGCTAAACTCGTATATCTACTAGCTTAATGTAAATTACACTTTCTTTTTAACCGTTGATGATCACTTTGTGGTTTTGATCTTTTGATCATTTGTGGAGAATTTTTGTTTTTCCAATCTCGTGGCTGGCAAAACTGCTTTTGAGAGGTGTCAACAACCTTATCGTAAAGGTGAAACTGCTTTTGGGAGGTGTAGCGACCTTGTCAAGGCCATTATAGTCAATTCGGATCCACTTCATATTATTTGTGTGCTTTCGTGTTATTCATGATTTCACTATTCTCATGATGACTACTATTACATATTTACATTGCTTCGAAGACATCTAAGTATTTGTGATTATATAGTGATTTCTGTAATTTATGGTTTCTCTTTATTTAGCGATGACATGAATTATTTACGTGTTCATTTATGGAGGTGTATCCATTGTTGTGTTATGAGAACCATTTTTGAATAACATTTTGATTTATGGATTTATATGTTCGCATTTATCAAGATTTGAGTGTCTTTCCATTTTACATTTTTCTAGATATCTTTGAGTGACTTCTAGAACTTGGGTGATTTAATTTTTTCATTGGAAATTATCTCGGATCCTCTTTCGAAAAACAATAAGTTATATTTTTCTTATTGATCTTAGTCTCCCATTTCCGGATTTCAATTTTCGATCTTCGAGCTTTTGTAATTGGGGATCTTGCATGAATTCCCACCTTTTGTCTTTCGTATACTAAATTGGGTTTAGTATTTTGATATATCAATTTTGCAATAAGTTGTTATTCTTTTGAGAAATTATTCTTGAGACTAACTTTGGTTGATTTTTTTAATTTTAAAAATCATATTTTTATGAATTATTAACCCTCCTTTATGCGGCTATTCTTTCCATGCCTTATTTTCATGTCTTGTTTGTTAATGTTTAGTGGTGTTTCTCGGGATGGTTGACCTATCCATTCTGAGGTCCACATATTATTTTCTGAGAATATCATTCATCTTCGACATCCGCCATATCTGTGAGACTGATTCCTTTTATTCTTAACGATTCTAATTTAGATTCGTTATCTTCCTTTCGTTTTATAAATTCTCATAACGATGAGAATGACCTTAAAGAAGACATGTTTTTGTATTTCACATTATTCGTGAACTTTTGGGATCTTTACATCCATTTTAGGATGACCACCTTGATAAGTAATTAAGTTTGAAAATTTATTTTTCATTTTTGGATCGATCTATTTATTTGATTGTTTCCTTAATGACCGACCACTAAGGATAAAAGAGAGCTATTTATGGAGAAATTCGTTGGAATATTTTAGCTTTGCGACCACGACAAGCTTAGTAAATTCCTTATTTTGGATTGATGATTAATTCGGTAAGTTAGTTGTGACATAGTCATTTCACTTTTAGACTTAGCGATCGATTTTCACTAACCCTTTATTTTTGTGCTTGTATTGTCATTGTGGCTAACAAATATTCCAGTTTTGTTTGTCACCCATTAATGATGTGAATTTTTGAGGTCATAACTCGACAGGTTTAACCTTATCTTGGCTGGTGATACTTTTGTGTATTTGAAAATGAAAAGTTTTCAAGCTTGATGGAATCCTTTCCACTTCTCCCATTTATCATGTTTACATGATTTAGACGTCGTTCGTGAAATATTAGAAGACATGCTAATAATTCAAATTTGAGATTTTTGGGGTTTATTGGAAATCTAAAAGTTCCAATTTATTTATTGTTGAAATAGTAGAGAATGTGCTAATATTTCCTATTTAGGGTGTATAGCCCGGATTTTTATTTCTTGGCCTTGTTTACCCAACGAAATCGCTTATCCTTGTGAATGGGATATATATGACCAATATATACATCCTATTCAATGTAAGAAAATTTTGTAAGCTAGAGTACTTCTAAGAAATTTTATAATGGATAAAACTTTCTAGCTAGAACATCATAAGGAATGTTCAACGATTTTGGATAGTCAATGTTTCCAACTTTCTAATTTGATTGATTAATTAGTTTGTGTTGAAAACATAAGAGTATAGGCTTACAATATATAAACTTATTGAACGCTAAATGAATTAATTAAATTTAATTAAAACGAGCTGGTTGCCTTGCAGTAGTTTGTGATTTTGAGATTTGAACTTCAAATTAGTGTATAGGATCCAAAATAAGTCGGAATTCTATGAAACAAGAATTATTCGGATCTATTAGATTATATTTTTCCAGTGAAAGAAAAATATTTGAATTTCATCTTGCAAATTTTGAGATATGTCTAAATCTAGTTTTCAGAAGAAAATTTTGCAGCAAGGTAGTTTGCAATTTAAAATTTATACAATTATTGAAATTGAGGTTTAGAATATATAGAATTTGAGTAAGAAAATTCTAATTTCTTTAAAACACTTATTGAAAAAAAAGTTAGTTGCTCATATATGTTTGTGACTTTTTTTTGAACATTATACGTGTATATACTTTACTTATATAGTGATTTATAAATCAAACTTAAAATTCTATAAGAATATTCAAGAGTTAATCTATTTTCATATAGATCTTGTTGATGCGTGGTTGTTATTTATATTGAGTTTTTCCTTAAATAATTGCGAGGACGCAATTTCCTTAAGGAGGGAAGTCAATAACAACCCGCATATATGTCGATAATGTATTTAAATATATTGTCGGTAATCCTTATTCTTGTGTATGACCAAAAAGTCACATTTTGCATATGGATGAGACTCGAAACCACTTCCATTAAGTCTGGATCATCGTTTACAACAATTTTAACTATAAGCTTCGACATATTTCGAGCATGTCAAAATTTGGACTTTGGATTTGGGTTTGGGTTAGCTAACCTAGCTCACCCTTAAAGCTCCCACAACCCCTCCTCCTTCATTCATTTCCTCATACTCCACAAAACTAGAAATGGGGAGAGGGGAATTAGAACTCCCTAAGCTCTAGCTTGGTCTTAAGAATCCAATTCATGTTGAAATCAAGTGAAAATCCATATAGAAAGAGAGGTAAACTCAATCTCTATCTTCTCCAACTCAATTCCGATTCAATCCTTATGATTTCCTAAACCTAATTCTTAGGAAATATGGTATATCCATGTGTAGATTGAAGAATTGTGTGTTATATTCGTAGGGAGGTTGATTTGGCAAAGTCTTCATTCATCTCTTCTCCTGCAATAACCAAAGGTGAGTTCCTATGAACTCACATCTATTCCTCAAGCATTCATGCTTGTCCAGTGTTCCTTTGCACGTATATGTTGTGTGTGCATTCCATGCTTTGGGTTGTTTGTGTGTATATGTGCATTCATGAATTTGAATTCGATTATATGAATTCGATCTTTTGTAAATCCTTGTAGTGAATTGGGTTGATGTGTTCTTGGGTACTCACAATTTTGTATACGAGTTATTAAGGTTGTGTGTGCTATTATCACCATTGTGTTGTGTATGCATTGTGTGTATTGTTTTGTTTTCAAGAATTTGTGTATTTTGGCGTTTTAAAAGCAAATCCTTTGCATTCCCATGAATGCGTGTTTATGCATGGCATTTTTGAGCTTTAAAGAGTGTATGCGAGCTTTCTAAACATTTAGAATCAATACAAGAGGTCCGGGCTTGGTTGAAATTGATTTTGAGGTCATTGGAAAAGAAAATAAATAATTGCATCAGGTTAGACGTCTGACCAATTAGGTCAGACGTCTGACCAACCTCCTGGGAAAATAATAATAAAAACTACATGTTTTCATTTCATATGTCTGTCCTGAGTAGTCAAACGTTTGAATACAGAATTCCTGCTGTTGACCAGTAGAGACCACGGTCAATAATTTAGGGCCATTTGAGCTCATTCCCGACCGAGTTTTGGCCCATTTCGACTTCTTTTGTGATTTTTCAGTTTCCCTACAGCACAAATTTCTGCAGCTCGATTTCTAATGGATTTTTTATTTACTCTTTGTGAATGAATTTTATAATCGATATATATAAGATTTAATTTACGTTATTAAAACGTAGATTCTTAGGTTGATCGTCATTTCGATCGATATTACACGAGATTTGCCACTTCGAAATTATATAAAAAGGTTTTATGTTATTAGTAGATATCAAATTCTTTTACCAAAATGGTTTCTAATCTTACTTCATTATACGAAACTATTTTACGAAATCGTTTTATAAATCTTTTCAATATCTACTAGTATATATTTTATAAACCTTTTTCTTGTTCGTATGAGAAATCTAATTAAACGCCTTAGTAAAAACAAGGACTATGAACCCTTGTGTTTGCCTTGACGGTTAATTCTTGGACTCGTTCGATTGAAAAATGTGGCAATGATCGTATTGTGTTTTTAGTGGAATATGCAATTTGTTCGTAACTATTTGAGTAGAGCGAGTGGTTATGGTACATGTAGCTTAACTCTTACAATTACGAACTTGGAGTAATTTACACTTTCCTTGATCATTTATGATCTTTCTAAGATTTAGACTAGCTTTATGCGATGTCCCTGAGTTGTGGAATTTATTTCATATTTTTAATGATCTTCGGATCATTTTAGGTAACTTCGGTTCATTTCTATGGATCTATGCTTTTGACGGCTTTCGGGCCGTTCTAGCTACTTTGGTTCAAATATTAGCGGGGTCACGACACGCAGGTCTTTAGACCATTTGAGGAGCTTTGGCTCAACATGTAGGCTAGCTACCTAGAGATTGCGTCTAATCTTCATACACGTGTTGGTGGAGTCTTCGGACTCCCATCTCGAGGCCTACCCCCTTATTTTTTCTATGATTTCCGGATTTCTGGTTTTTGATTTCTGGAATTTGAGATTTTATTGATATTCATTTATCAATCTTAGTTTATTAATTTATCAATCTGGGTTACTTTGGCATATGTGCTGTCAATTTTTGTATTGATTTGATATGAGTTATCAATTCCTATGAGTAGCTACATAATTTTGAGTGAGATATTCTTTTATAGCTCTGATATAGATTTGAGATATACCGTAGACATTTCTGGCCGGCTTCACACTTATACATGACATTTTATTATCGTATTTATGTCTACATTTATTTATATATCTTATTATATCCCAGTTTGTGTGATAAGTATAGGTAAACTAATCCATTTATGGTTTATCTTTGGGTAAATAATACTCGGGTCAGAACGAGGTATTTTAGATGATTCTTCTTGACTCCAGCATGGAATATCCTCTAGTTGTGGGAGAACTTCCTTAGTGTTGTACTATTTGGGTTATATGTATATGAGACTCCTTTGTATACATATTATTTTGAGTAGCCTTGTCCTATTCTTTTGTTGTATAGTGGATCGACTATGACCACTATCTTTTATTTACACTCATGTGTTATATTCATATCTATTTCCTCCTTTGTGATGTGAATATCTTCGTCAGACTCTGATTATTTGTTATGTATTTTATATTGCTTTCCGAATTATATACAGCCGCTGTGTAGCAGTTTTGAACTTGAATTAGATGTGTCGGATTTCCTCATGAGATTTTAGAAGTAAGACCACATTATCTAATACATTTAACACTATTATACAGATGGTCGCTCCTCAACAGCCTTATTCTTCGGGTTATTTGACATCATTACTTGCAATGACCTTAGCCAACGCGAGTTTAGACGTAGGGCATTGCAAATGTGGTATTAGGAAGCATAGAAATTTAATGCATTTTAATTTTTTAGTTGTGGTAATAGGAAGACGAAATTGGGGTACCCCTGGCATCACTATATATATATATGTGTGTGTGTGTGTGTATATATATATATTGAAATTGATATATATATATATATATTTGAGGAGAGTTCCAGGGAATTCCTTCTGTGTAGCACCCCTTTAGCACTCATACCCTACTGTGAGCTCACTAATGCATATTCAACAAGATTTCGTAGATGTCCAATCCACATGTATATTATCATCTATCCAAAATTTGAGCTACACCACACTGTTGTCTAACCTAAGGTTTTATTTCTCTCATATTACCTTTGCTGCTCATCGATGATGATGATGAGTACATCAGATAGTAGGTATGAGAACTACCTGTGCCGTGCAGGTGGATTTGATTTAGGTGATGTTTTACATATTTATGCTTATATTTTTATCGCTTATTCTGCCGTATGACATTGTCGAGCCTTTGTAGCGTTGCGTATTCTTTTTGGAGATAATTTATCAGTTTGACTTTATTTATTGTGTAAACTCTATTACTATTCTGTACAAATATATGAGCGTATGTAATATAATTATGTGGTTTATATGGTTATTACTATCTTGTCTGAATCATATCTGTGATTATTACTATTATAAGTTATCTAAAGTGCTGCAAGAGGTTATGTGATCGTGTTTATGTTCTGTCTAATTTATTCTTGTTCTCTTCTTTCTCTTCTCTTTTATTTTCTTCTTTCATTTCCCTTTTTTAATTTTCTACTATTTGTTTCTTTTGGCAAACTATTTAGATTGATCAGGTACATGTACTACGCGTTATTGAGTCATTTATGTAACGAACTGACCAATTCCCGATCCTAATTATCGACATTAATACCATGTCGAATAACCAAGCACCAGAAATTTACCGGATCATTAATATAAAGAAGTTAGAGGGTGAGAAATAGAAATAAAGAAATATTAGAATATAAGAAGAAAAAACAAATCACATCAGAATCAGAATAAATACGAATCTCACAACGGAACGAATAAAATATAGTATATAACATAACATTTTGAAATACAAATTGTAACCCTATATACATACCAACATGAGAGTACAACATAACATATCACAATGGAAATAAACAATATATTTCTAATGCTGAAGTCTCCTGCTCCAAGCTCCTCCAAGTATAATGTAAAATCGCGACTACTTGACTGCCCATACAAATTTGGGCGCCCAAGAGTTTAGGGTAAAACAAAACAAAATAAACTCTAGGTCAGTCATGAGACAGGTGTGAGTAAACTTCAACCACTTGGTTTAACTTTTAAAAAACCTTTAAAAAAGAAAAGATAATCGTAAGGCTGATCCATACATAAATACAGATGGTTTTTATCTTACGATAACCCAAAACATTTTTTAAATCCATATCATCTGATATTATAATAGTGCCCAAATCAAATAAATAGAAATCTAGCAGAACGGTTGCATATCACGCTCCACATACATAGTATACAATCAAAATCGTGTCTCCTATTGGTGGATGAATTCCTACTATGGCAAGGTATGATACCACCTTCCGACAGTGTATCTTTAAAGAGGAATACACCGGGTATAACAAGAACATCTTGCAACACTGGTTAAACATGACCGACCACTCATTTGGCTTGAGTGTTCCGAATGTTTTATCACCAACGGTTGGGATCAACAACCCGTTACTGAAAGAATACAGCAGAAATAGAATAAAGAAGCAAATGGAAAGATCTGGTGACAATACACCCTAATGAGAGCAACCCACATAGCCATGCGACTTACCCAATTTTTTACCGTCTCCGGATTATGATGCTTGAGGTCTTAACTT
>JASFAX010003760.1:0-41568 GCA_030737875.1 Allium sativum
ACATATAGATAAAAATCTTGATTAGTTGATTGTGTATCACATATTGATATTATAATCTCTAAGACAAGGAAAAAAATCTTGCCCCTTTTTCTTTTAATTTTCCTTCTTTTTATTTTCATTTCTTTCTTTCTTTTTTTTGTGTGCATTTCTTCCAATCTAATTCCTTCTTCAAAAAGAAAAAAATATATACAAAAAAAGAAACTTGCTAATTTTTCTTCAATTTCTTTCCATCTTTCTACCACCTCGCTGATTTTCACATTTTTCTTTTCCCTTTCCTATTTTTTTTATTTGTTTCCATCTTTTGTCTACAACTTTCTAAAAAAATAACTTTTGCAATTTCTTCTCTATCTACTTTGATTTCTTTCTTGCTTTTGTCTGCTTTTATTTCTTTCCTCAATTTCTTCTACCCTTCCTCTCTACTCAAAAAACCTTGCTTTTTTTCTCTAATTTCCTTCCTCTTTTAATTTTTTTTCCATTTTTGTTTTGGTTTTTCCCATTCTTTTCTTTCCCTTTCTTCTTGTTCAAATTTTCATAAAAAAAAACTTGCATTTTTTTTTATTTCTTTCCAATTGCATTTCTCATTCACCTCCTACAATCTCTTTTTCTATTTTTTCATTTATTTCTTTCCGGCTCTCTCCTTCATTAAAAAAATAACTTTCAATTTTCCTTTATTCTTTCCATCTTTCCACTTTATTTCCAATCATCTACATTCTTTTTCTTTTTACAAATTTCAAAAAAAAAAAATGATTCCTCTTTTTCAATTTTTTTTCCTTTCTTCTTTTGTCTTTCTTGTTCTCAATACATTTGATTTCTTTTCTTCTCTTACAAAATTCCTTTCTTTTCAAAAAAAAATCCTCTTCTAATTTTACAACAATAAACAAAAGAAAAATTCTTTCTGTTTTTGTCTTCTCTTTTATTGCTTTCCCTTCTCAATTTCTTTTCCAAATCTTTTACAATTACTTTCCATCCTTCCTTTACAATTCTCTTTCTTTCCTGAAATCTCTCTTCCCATTTTTTTTGTTATTTGTTTTTTTCCTGTTTGTCCACTTTTTCAACAATAATAAAAAAGGGAAGGTCATAGAAAGATTCATTCTTTTTTTTTTCAATTATTTTTCCCTGCTTCATTTCTTCCCTCTGATCAAATACCCCTTCCTCTCGCATAATCTCATTTCACCACAGTTTTTTTTTCAATCCACACTTCAGCACCATCTTCTCCAAGAAGATAGCTTTTTTTTTTGTTAATTCCTTTGTTTCTTTTTCTTGTGCTTTTTTTGTTATTCAATTCATTCAAAAAAAAAAAAACCAAAAAAAACGAGAGTTTCGAACTAAGGACAAGGTGACTGGAGTTCAAGCAACAAATCAAGATTTCAGAAATCAAAAGAAATTGCAAATAGTGAGATTTCAATCATTGACGCTACTCATTTTTTCTGGATGGACAGCCATGCCCCACTGTAATAATTTCTGAACTTTACAGGTGCTCTGTTGCAAAGAAAAATATAGACATTGCTTGTAAAAAAATTCTGCAGGGGCAGCGGCTTCCTTGTACAATTTTTATTTTTGTAATTATTCTTGTGTGACTGTTGTGTTGCCTGAAATTTCTACATTGATTTGGTGAGGAACAAATTTCCATAAATATAAGCATCACTCTTATCGCTTTTCAAGAATAAAATCTGATTTGATTTTCAAAATATTTAACTGCTAGAGTGTATTTTATGAAATTGATTGTCTCAACGATTTGATTGCGGATATATATTAGTTCAATTTATTGAACTTCTAGCAAAAGAGGTTGCATACTACCCGTAAAACATTGGTCGTATCCCTTAGTATTTATACTATACGTGAACGACCATAAGACCCTCTTCCCCCTTCAAATCGAGATTATCAACTAATAAAATATATTTGAGAACGTTATTTATTTTGTAATAACATCTACATGTGTCAAATTTAAGTTTTGTATTTTCTAAATTTAATAACGATGATTGAGAAAAGTCTTAGCCACCATAATTCTTCTAGGGATTTGGAGATTGATAAAATTAGCACGATTCAGACCACAGTCGATGAAACTTTTATTGACACTTCTGAAGCCTTGAAAATGTGTTTTAACCATTTTAACTCTGATTTTGATGAGCTTGAATACATTTCTGAATTAAATGAACTTCTTGACCCGAAACCTATGTCATCTGAATCTAACCAAGGAACATTGACCAATGTCATACACGAACTTCCTAAGTTAGACCTCTAACCCCTGCCACAAGACTTTGAGTATGATCACTTGGGCTTTTCGAAAAATTCTCCCATAATCTTGGCCTCTGATCTTACCGAGGACCAAGAAGAAAAACCTGAGAAAATTTTACGGGATAATCTGCATCTTAACTATATAAATCATTGGCACGACAACATTTTCATAAGAAAGATTTTGATTTCGGAATTTATTGACATGCCTCTTGTACCTCAAAAACCAGGTAGGAAATCATCATACGTCATTTTCGAAAGAGGCAAGTGTGGGGGAAAAAGAAAATATCATTTTTCACATAATACTCATCACCGTTATATATTTCATTTTGTTTATGATTGGCATTCACATATAGTGGCTAGACTGCATTTCATTCTTCAAATAATTTTGCATCTCATTCACCTTTGGGTACGATCTTTCAAATTTAGGAAACGTTTACAGTGTGGACACTGTTTAGTTCTAGTGTGGGGGGGGGGGGGGGAGTCTGCATTTCACTCATTTTCGTTTTTTTCTTTATTTTTCTTTCTTTTCATTTTCAGCCATTTAAATAGGACCATCATGCATTTTAGACTGTAGTAACATGCCATTTTTTTTAAACATGTCTCATTTTAGATTGATACAACAAAATAAGTTAAGGATTGTTAATCAGTTGATAGTATTTTTTTTCTCTCAGCTAAGATCGAATATGAAATATAATGAAAAGTTTAATTTTGAGGGATAATAGTGTAACCGGTACATAGGGAGATTCTTAGGTGATGGCCATGAAATCTATTCCATATTGTAGACTTTGTTTAAATAAGTGGAGGACTTAAAATACTTATATTGGCTTTTCGAATCTTTAAAACTAAGTTGTGTTAAGTTGAATTCGCGTAACTCTCTCTTTTGTGCTTATAAATTCAATAATAATAGTAATCCAAGGGTATCCAACATTGCTTGTATATCAAGCGTTGGTGTGCAAACCCGCCAAGCTCTATCCGACATGTTGTTGACAAAGTCAGCGTTGGAATATCTTTGTCTCATTTTATGAGATTGTACACCTAAGGATTACCGACACGTTGTTGACAAAGTCAAAGTCGGCCTGCACAATCTGCCAAGCTCTTTACCTACTCTCCGTTAGTCCGCGAGGCAGTGCATGGGTGGTAAACCTTGGTCTTCTAAGTTAGTTGTATGTACTTAAACATAAATTTTAAAATTTTATAGAATAAAGAATAAGCGATGATGCCCAAACACTTCTTGACCTTATTGATTTGACTAGCCATACATGAGAAAATAATAATACCACTTTGCAAACTGTGCCAAGCAAACTAAGAATTTATTTCATGGCTGCACTATGTTATCGACCGAACTAACTGGCCAAACTGGAATTTAACATTTGAAAACTTGATTTATATTGAAAATTTGTGAAAAGTTGAGGTATCTAAAATAAAATCAACTGACTAGAAATTGTTAATTTAATTTGTTGTACCGCTTCAGAAACAAGTCTTGTTTTCATTTTTGCTTTTATTTTGCATATGTCCGTTGCATTCATGTAGTTTCATTAGAATCATAACATACTGCAGTTGGATTTTGGGGTAGTATCCGCTAAAAACCCTCACGAGACACCACTCATCCTACTAGGGACACCTAGAGGTTTAACGGCTTGTTGAGAGGTTTAACGGCTTGTTGCATACGTTCAATGCAATCGTGTTTCCTACGAAAGTGTGACCTATCTAGTCTAGTTTTTCATTTCTTGTTTTAATCGAGGACGAGTAAAAGATAAGTGTGAGGGTATTTGATTGACATAGAAATGTGTTTATTTTTTGCTCTTATATCTTATCTTTTGTATATAAATAAATATTACTTGGGTATTGTTTTGTCACTTTTACAGATATTCCAACCCAGCCCGCATGCAACCAGAAAAGTAGAGAAATGGAGATTAGATTGCTATATATATATATATATATTCGAGAATTGTAGATGATGATCCCACATCTAGTTGCTATTGGACAAGAAATTTATTGATAAAAAGGCCATGCACATCTCAAATCAAGGGAGGCTTGTCAAAGAACCAAGAGGAAAAGAAGAAAGGCCAAAAATTTAATAGATTTAACTATGGCCCATTTGAGATTCTCATTGTAATGTAATGGCTAGGCCCATTTGTAATTAGGGTTAGGGTTTGGCTATCTATCCTATAAATACCCTTGTAATGTCATTGTAGCCACCATCCCTATTCTATATTCTCTTCTCTATTAATAAAAGTTCTTCTTTTTTATTTTTCTGCAATTTTTCTTTTTCTTAAGCAATCGGTGTTGTCTTCACAATTAGTTTTGGAAGAACACCAATTGTATTTTACATTTTTTTTGTTAGTGATTAGTCATTTGATTAGTTTCAACGACAATCCTAATTTACTTTTTGTTGTCCTTCTTTTCCTGCAATTTTAATTTCTGTATTTTATTTCTGTTTTGCATTTCAGTTTCCAATTGATAATTGTGATTTGATCGTCGGTTCAATTAGATTTGTTCTGAATCGGATCGCAGTTTCAATTTTATTGCTTTCAAAAACCAACCTTGAAAATAGTCTAATTCGCCCAAGAGATTAAATAAATAATTTGATTTTAATCTACCTCCCTGTGTTCGACCTGTATGCTACAAACCTGTACGCTTGCAGTATCTAACTTAAAATTCGCGCTTTTTTGATTCATAGGAAAGCGTCAATCACGAGGACGAAAAGATTTTAAGTGGAGGCGATTGTAACAACCCGGAATTTGGGGTCAATTTAAAATTTTTATTTTAGAAATTTTAATGGATTTTAATATTTAAAATAATTTATTTTAAATAATAACGATGGAAATTTTATTTGAATCGAAGTTAAAACATAAGAATTTAAATTTAATTCTAAAAGGAGTTTAAAACAGCGCTGTAGTTTGAAAATTTGAATTTGAACTTTAACTGACTGTACAGGATTCATTTTAAATCAGAATTGAGCGAAACTAGAAATATTTAAATCTGTTTAATCATATCTTTCTAATGAATCTGAAAAATTGAAATTTCACTTTATAATTTGAAAGTTATGTCCAGTTTAAATTTTAGAAAAGTCGCCGTAGAATTTATATATATTTTGATATAATATTTAGCCCTTAAAAATAGTCATTTTTCAAACGACCTCGGTTTTCGACGAAATCACTTTTGTTGGAACCGGAATGTCAAATTATTGCTAGGTTTCAATTTTCATAATTTTTCGAATTAATATGTGAGTGTGGCTAAGGAAATCGTGTTTTGTCAGTTTCAGTCAAATTTAATCACCTTAAAAATAGGCATTTTTCAAACGGTCTCGGAATTCGACGAAATTAGTTTTGTTAGGACCGTATCGTTAAAAAATAACTAGGAATAATTTTTTTGTAATTTTAAGAGTCCGTATGTGGCCCCGGTGATTTAAAATGTACGTTTGAATTTAATAATTAAATGATTTATAATTTAATTTAAAGAAAAACATATCGTAACAGCCGAATTGGGTTACGAAACATGTTCCATTGTTTCCGGGACGAGGGTTATTAGCTAGAGGCGACACTCGTTGGGTTTGATTTGGAGTTTGTAGCAACATACAGATAAATTTGGAAAATAAATAAATTAAAACAAAATAAAATACACTATGTATACAGTATAAATACGGTCTACTGTAGCAACCCTAATTCCATTCTGTATAGCCGTCGTATCCTTTCCAACCAATGGCCGATATGCTCTCACCTTCTTCCTCCCTTAACTTCTAATCTACTGAGCGATTTCTAAATGTATAAAAACAAAATCGAAGATCTTTCTGAGCTCTTTAATTTGGTACGGTTGAGATGGTGATTCGCTCAATGTTTTGTGGGATTTTGGGGCCTAAACACGGCGGTTTTGGGTTCGCTTCCAGCAGCGTGGGCCCCATCGAGGTGGACCAAACTCCGGCAGGTGATAGGCGACGTCGAGGGCGGCAGAGTGGACGTTCCTGATGATGGTTCGGTATCCTCTACAGGCGGCGACAATGGGATTTGCAGATCGATGGAAGTGGGTTCCTCATTTCAGTAGTGAACGATTGAAGAAGAAAGGGTTAGAGGCCTAATGAAGTAATTAACCTATTTAATTAAGGGATTAAATATTTATTCAAATTCGTATAACTTAAATTAATGATAACTTCTTCAAATCTTATTAGAATTTGATGAGATCAGATGCGTTGGGACTGTATTTCAGAGATCTACACAACAGTACATATTAGAACTGGAAATGAGCACTTTGAAAATTTAGAATAAAAACAATGTGAGATTTCTCAAATTTAATATTTAAAATAAATATATTTATTTATTTTGATCGTAATTGTGATGTTTGAGATTGTTTGAAGTGACTGTATTTTGGTGAGTTGACTGTATTGTGTCTATGGACGGTATGAAATATATGAAATGTTTACATCATGGAAAAACATCATTTTGTTACATAAGTTGTTGGAATAACATTTTTATTTATAAACATTAATAAAATAAAAATCTCACTTTTATGTTGGCATTACAAAGATCACATTTTTATGTTAGAAATGTTAATATTAGGGAAATCACACATTGATGTTAGGAATGTTAACATTTGAAAAGAGCACATTTTTATGAATAAAATGTTTGCATAATAGAAATCTCATTTTTTAGATCAGTATATAAAAGAGCATTTTATTACATAGAATGTTAGAATAAAAAAAGGGAAAAAGTAATATTTTATTTTATAAAATGTTAAAATTAGAGGCAATCTCTTTTATGTATGAAATGTTAACATTATAAAATCATCATTTTTATTCTCTAAGATGTTGGCATTAGAAATAAAAGATCATTAAATTAGAAGTGTTCATTTAGAATGTGTTAACATGTAAAATTACAATTCAATGAAATTAGTTTTCATCAAAATGAATGAGTAGTGAATTAAAATCACATTTTTGTCAAAAGAATGAGTAGTGAATTAAAATCACATTTTTGTCAAAAGAATGAGTAGTGAATTAAAATCACATTTTTGTCAAAAGAATGATTATAGAAATAAAGATCACATTTTTGTGAAAGAATGATTATGGAAATAAGAATAACATTTTTGTGAAAACATGATTATGGAAATAAACATTCATTTTGTCACTTTGAAAAGAATGAAGTAAATTCATTCATTTCTGTCACTTTAGAAAAATGAATTAGAAAACATTCATTTTGCCACTTTGAAAGAATGAAGTAAAAATGGACATTTTTGTCACTTTAAAAGAATGAAAATAAAGATGTACATTTTTGTTACATTAGAAGAATTGGAATAAAATATACATTTTTGTTAGAAAATGAAAAGTATAGTAAAATATACATTTTTATCAAATGTAAAAGAATAAGGAAAATATACATTTTTATCAAATGTAAAAGAATGAGAAAAATATGCATTTTTATCAAATGTAAAAGAATGATAAAATTATGCATTTTTGGTCAAAGATAAAAGAATGACAAAAATATTCATTTTTGTCAAATGTAAAGAATGAAATAAGAACATTCTTTTTATCATTTAAAAAGAGGGAAGTAAAAATACTCATTTTGTTTACATTGAAATGAATTAGACAAAACTAGCATTTTGTTTACATTGAAATGAATTAGATTTAAACATAATTTTTGTTAGAAAGTAAAATATATTTTAGACATTAGAAAGAATGAATTGAAGATGTATATTTTGATACATTAAAAAGAATGAATTGAAAATGTATATTTTGATACATTAAAAAGAATGAATTAGAAATGTATACTTTTATACATTAAAAAGGAATGAATTAGAAATGTATACTTTTATACATTAAAAAGGAATGAATTAGAAATGTGTATTTTTATACATTAAAAAGAATGAAGAAGAAAAAATTAACATTTTTGTTTACATAAAAAGATTAGACAAAAATTCACATTTTGTTCACATAAAAAGGATTAAACAAAATTATCATATTTTGTACATTAAAGCAGAGTCAGACAAAATTATCATATT
Source organism: Allium sativum (assembly GCA_030737875.1). NCBI lineage: Eukaryota > Viridiplantae > Streptophyta > Magnoliopsida > Asparagales > Amaryllidaceae > Allium > Allium sativum. Next base: position 8,224 of record JASFAX010003760.1, read on the forward strand.
TTGTACATTAAAGAAGAGTCAGACAAAATTATCATATTTTGTACATTAAAGCAGAGTTAGACAAAATAATCATTTTTTGTTACATTGAAAAGATTAGACAAAATAATCATATTTTGTTACATTGAAAAGATTAGACAAAATAATCATATTTTGTACATTAAGAGAAATTAGACAAAGTATCATATTTTGTACATTAAAAGAAATTAGACAAATTACAATTTTTGTCACTTTAAAAGAATTAGAATAAAAGAGACATTCTGTCATTTTAAAAAGGATGAAGTAAAATATTCATTTTGTCATTTAAAATTGAATGAGACCAAAAGCATATATTTTGGGTAAATAAATAAGAGTTAAGATTTTATAGTCATTTGTTAACAAAAAAAAGAATGGAAATAAAAGACTAGAATTTTATTGTCATTTGTTCATAATAAAGAGAATTGAAATATATGTCTGTGATGTTGAAATGTTTGATGTGTTAAATATAATGTTAGTATATTCAAACTGAATATTACACTTCCATTACAAGTCATCTGACTTGTTTATGTGATTGAAATGTTTGATTTGTTAAATATAATGTTAGTATATTCAAACTGAATATTACACTTCCATTACAAGTCATCTGACTTGTTTATGTGTTTGGGTCGGTAATTTTTACACATCGCCCAAGTGCACAAATAATTTATTATTTATTTGTTGAATGAAACCCCACACGGGTGTTGGGATGATATTTGACCTACCCTAGTCCCAATATTTAGTGTAGATGAAACACCCCACCTCCGTTAGGGTCACTCTCAAAGGGAATGCCCTAATTTTGGTGGAGGTTTATAAGTACAAGTCACAGATATACAAGACAGATATAAGAACACATATTTGTAAACAGCGGAAGAACAACAAACTTTATTTCATAAAGTCAAATACGTGTTACAACAACATCCTTTCCCGAAAACATAACATAACACTTTCATAATTTGTCTTGAGTACATTATTTAAAGAAGCATAAATAAAACATAGATAAACTGCAAAAGCCCCATAGTGGATTGTCCAAAGCCATAGTTCAAAACAGGAAAGTCCAAGCAATACATTTCTCTTCTTCAAGCTGGATGTTGAGGTTGGTCAAGCTGCAGTGTTCCCTCCTTGAGGACCTGGGGGGGGGGGGGGGGAACGGAAGAAAGAAGACGAAAGAAAAGTAGAGTCAGACATAAAGCCTGAGTAAGTCTAGTACTATTTTGTCTATGAATAAAGAACTGGGTATGATAAGTATAAACAAGAAGTGGGCATGCACTATAAACTTGGTTAAGTTGTCTAGGGTCGAATATACTATCGTACCCCATGTTGATCTCTGAACCCATATAAACTAGTTTCCAATTTGCACCCCATAATCAGGGTGATGTGATCCATTCTATGATGATCGGCTCCTACTCGCATAGTTACATGTGTCTTACGGCCCCCGATGTTGTAGTTACCTATGCTGGTCCCACCATGGGGTGTATCAAGTCCCATGGTGGCGGCCCGACACAACCTTAGAATGCACAGGTATGCTACTGGTGTCCAGTGCCTTATTTTTCTGCACCGGAGTGTGTGCACGCCCGCACTCCGTTAGAACCTACACTGCTACACCACCGCCGTCGCTTTGACCTCTTACAATCAGCCCAGTAATCGTGCCCCACCCTGCCTAGTTTCAGGGTATCCTGATACACCTTTTAGGGTTACTGCTGAAAAGGGTCCCCCGTTACTGGGTTTTCTATCTCTAGCCAACATGCTAAGTTGGTTAAGTGTTTTCTAACCTAACCCCCACCAGTCCGTTTAGTTTAGCATGTTCCATTTTGATTAAGTCTTTAGTTCACTTAATCCTAACAATCCTGACTCAGCCTTAATTGTCTTATTAAGGCCCTGACCTCTCACATTAGACAGGTATTGTTGTGGCTGCCTGTTGCCGGTTGGTTCCGGGCAGTCTTACGCCACAACTCAGTCTAACCTCGGGTCCTTGCTGGGCTCCATGTTTAACCTCCCACATTGGATAGGTATTGTTGTGACTACTGGACAGCCGGGCAGTTCCGGGCAGGTTTACATCACAACTCAATCCAACCTCGGGTTAAACACATCGTATGTTCTACATTTACATATTTTGTCTTTCTCTTTATTTCTTATATGTAAATATTTGCGGCCCATTATTAAGTTAATGGTGTAAAGGTTACACCAATCATGGGCCCAACCCATACTTGAACTTGGGCCCTTCTATTTTATATTTTCATTCATTAGTAATTTTTAACCCAACGTTATTTCCCCCGTTTTACACGTCCGTTTGTTATATATATATTGGGCTTAGCCTTTTAAAGCCCAATTTAGCCATGCGAAAAGGGAAGGCTTAAAGCGTAATTACATACACAAAAAAAAGGGGAAGGTGAGCGTATGAACTTGCAAAATGACGTTGGAAATACAAATTAGAAACGGGTGTACTTGCATAGTGGTAACATAGGTGACATGAATCAAAGCATGTGAACTTGTAATTGAGATATCATTATTGTCACATGAACCTATATTTTTATTTAGGCATAATGTCAAACATAAGCATGGCATAAATATTTCTAGCATAAGCATGACATAATGTCAAACATAAGCATGGCATAATATCAAACATAAGCATGGCATAAGTATAGTTAAATTTGTTTACATAACCATGGCATAAATATTTCTAACATGAAATCATGATTCTTACTTTAGTCATGTAAACTTACAAAAAGGGATTTTGAATCTAATCCTAACTATGTACCACATATGTCATCATATAATTCTTGTAAACAAGATAGACTTAATCATGGATTTCAATTATGCCAAATATCATTCATAGCCTAGCCATATTCATAAGTTTGCAAATAGGTTTTCTAGTACAAAAGCATGGCTTAATACATGATGCCAAATTCTCAACATAATTTCATACGGATAATAACCAAACTTGTTCCAATTACTTACAAAATGATTTATGCACAAAAATATACATCATGGTGGCATAGAAGCAAACCCCAAACTTGCATGAATTTAAATCAACTACATACATGTAGCTTCAACATGGATTACATAATTTGCGAAATATTCCAAACGTATACTTGCATAGAACTACCACATGTAGTTCTTTATAATGAATAACATAATTCATAAATATCCAAACGTATATAATATTTCAAATTGACAAGAACACACAAATATGAATTACTTTATTGCCACAATTCAAGCATACAAACCAACACAATTGTTTATTCATACCAAAGTAATACTCTACTTACAATGGTGTGATGAATTCCCTAATTTAGGGATTGAAGACGCAAATTCCTTTGTTGAATTGATTTGTTTAGGTTGCTTTAAGCTTTAGAATCTTCCTCCTAATCCTCTCTCCAATTTGGTGGCTACTCCTAGTCGTTCCTCAGCAACATGGCGGCTATGTTCTTATTTCTGAATGAATAGATTAGGGTTTAGTCTAGGGTTGTTTATATAGAGGTTAGGAACTAATTAGGACCATTGATGTTGCCTGGATTGATCGTAGCCATCCATTCGATAGAGAGACCAATTAAAACTTGCCACCTAGCCCTAATGACAAAGCAGACCACGGAAATCGGCCAAACACAGACCTGGCCAGCCAGGTTGGCTGGGCTCGACCAGGTCGACACCCCTGTCGACAGGGCTGTCGACAACCCTGTCGACATGGGTAGCCCAGGTCGACAGCCCAGTCGACCTGGTGGCCCAGGCGGGTGTTTATCCGCCCTGGCCCATTGGGCCCGATTTTTAATTATTTTATTCTGTTTGAATTTTAAATTTAATTCAAAACTTCCGAAGGCCATATCTTCTTCATACGGACTCCGTTTTTCGAAAACTCGGACTCTATTTTGCGTATTTTTCCGAGACGAACGCAATGGCGTATCCCGTTTCCCTTAGTTCTTTGATTTCAGATTAATTATACTTTAATTTGTTAATCTCACAGTTATAGAATTTTCGGGGTGTTACATTCTCCCCCACTTAAAAGGATTTCGTCCCCGAAATCTTCAAGTTAGGAGGATTGTATATCCTAACATCATATCATCCATCTACTCATCCATCAAACACGAGCATCCATTGTCCTTAAAAGACTTCTAATGCTTCATGATCATATGCGAAGTGTGTGTGTACATGTACTTATCTAATGCAAAATCAGGCGGTCTACTGATTCAGTTGACCTCCTTAGTGCGAATTATGTAAGTGCCATGAATCCATTATGTATGCAAATTTTCCCTATTCTTGATTCTACATGAGTGCACAATCATTCAATACAAATGCAACATCCATATGAAAACACATTAAAGTTCAACCATATACAATGCAAACATATATGCATATGCAATATGAAGTGACTGAGCCGATCTAAAACCTAGATTGTGTGTGTATATGCAACCACGAGCAACCACTAGCAATCACTTGCAACCACTTGCAACCATCATCCATAACATGTTTCAACTACATGTTTCCATCCAAAGGGTTTCTACCTAAAAGATAAGGTCGAGGAAATATACCTAAAAAGATAGATAAAAGCGCAACTTAAGGAAAATGAAAGATCAAGGATGTACCCTCGAACAGAAAAGGGTAGGCTGTACGTATTCTAGCTTCAGTTTCCCAAGTCGCGTCTCCCTCGGCGTCGCTCCACTGAACTTTGACGAGCTTGACTTCGCGGTTGCGTAGCTTCTTCACTTCCGTTCCTAATATGCGGGTTAGAACTTTTCTTATGGTTGCTTCGCGTTCCACTTCGGCCTCTTCAAGGATATTTGGCTCTACCACTTCAGCAGACTCATGTAGACATTTTCGGAGATGTGAAACGTGAAAAACGTTGTGGACTCCAGCCAACTTCTCGGGTAGCTCTAATCTATAGGCCATTTTCCCAATTTTCTCGATAATAGGGAATGGCCCTACGAACCTTGGTGCCAGTTTTCCTGTGGTTCCAAAACGAACAACATTCCTTAGCGGTGATACCTTGAGAAGAACTATGTCTCCAACTTCAAATTCAAGGTCGGTCCTCCTCTTGTCGGCGTAGGACTTTTGTCTTTCTTGGGCCGTCTTCATTCTTCTTCGTATTAAGTCTTCTTTCTCTGAGGTCTCTCGGATCATATCTGGTCCAAGTATGAGCTTATCCGTGGACTCCCACCAACAAGTGGGCGATCGGCACGGTCTTCCATATAAAGCTTCGAAGGGCGCCATTCCGATGGTTGCTTGATAGCTGTTGTTGTAGGCAAATTCCACCAAAGGAAGGTGGTCTTCCCATGTCCCTCCGAAGTCAAGGACGCATAGTCTTAGAAGGTCTTCCAAAACTCTGTTCACTCTCTCTGTTTGGCCGTCGGTTTGGGGATGATAGGCCGTGCTCAAGCATAACTGCGTTCCTACTGCTTCTTGCAGACTCCGCCAAAACTAACTGGTGAAGATGGGGTCTCGGTCACTAACAATGCTAGATGGTATCCCATGGAGTCGAACGATTTCCTTGAGGTAAAGTGATGCTAGGGATGAGGCAGTTCTCTTACTTTTGACAGGTAAAAAGTGGGCGCTTTTAGTAAGCCTATCCACTATTACCCAAATGCTAGTGTTGCCTCTCCTAGACCTAGGAAGCCCATCGATGAAGTCCATTGAGATGCTATCCCACTTCCACTGCGGGACCTCCAGAGGATGTAGTAGTCCGCCAGGCTTTTTCTGTTCCGCTTTAACCTGTTGGCACACCCTACACTTAGAAACGAATTCTGCCACGTCCTTTTTCATGCCGTTCCAGAAGAAAGTCCTTTTTATATCTTGGTACATTTTATCTCCGCCTGAGTGTATCGTCATCTTGGAATGATGCGCTTCCTCGAGAACCTTCTTTATTAAATCTTTTGTCTGTGGGACACATAGTCTTCCGTCTCGCCTTAGCAAACCCTTATCGTCGATGGAGTATCTGTTGAGGTGACTTGAAGTCTCACCCCTAATTAGCCTATCAATTATTTCCACAAGCTGAGGGTCTTCGCGTTGTGCTGTCCCTACTGAATCCACTAAAGTCGGGCGCACTTCGAGAGATGCAAGCAAGCCCGGTACGAAATCGGAGGAGGGCCTAAAGTCGAAACTGGCTATAAACTCTAGGCTTCGTCTTTCAACAAACAACGGGCTTAGGGTCAATTTCTTTCGGCTCAACGCGTCTGCCACTACGTTGCCTTTGCCCGGAGTGTAGGAGATTTCGAAATCGTACGAGGCAAGAAACTCCATCCATCTTTGTTGCCTCAAGTTAAGATCCTTCTGCGAGAAAAGATATTTCAACGATTTATGGTCAGTGTAAAGTTCGAACTTCTCACCTAGGAGATAGTGTCGCCAAGACTTGAGTGCAAAGACGATGGCGGCTAACTCAAGATCGTGGGTTGGGTAGTTCTTTTCGTGCACCTTCAATTGCCTCCCGCCATAAGCTACTACCCTTCCTTCTTGCATTAAGACGGCGCCTAGCCCTGTCCCACATGCATCCGTATAAACAGTGAACATCTTGCTCCCATCTGGCAGCGTCAAAACTGGGGCTGTTGTGAGAGCCCTTTTTAGTCGTTGGAAAGCAAACTCGCAATCCAAGTCCCAATTGAACACTAGATTCTTTTTGGTCAACTTCGTGAGCGGAGCTGAGATTTTCGCAAAATCCCTTATGAATTTTCGATAGAAACCCGTTAGTCCTAGAAAGCTTCGGACCTCAGTTGCATTCCTTGGTGTCTTCCAGTCCTGTACCGCCACTACCTTAGCAGGGTCCACTGCTAACCCTTGTTTGGATACTATGTGCCCAAGGAACCTCACTTCTTCTCTCCAAAAGTGGCATTTGGAGAATTTGGCTTTTAGTTGATGGACTCGCAAAGTTTCCATGATTGGCCTTAAGTGCTGAGCATGTTCCTCTTCACTCTTTGAGAAGATAAGGATATCATCTACGAAGACCACTACGAATTTGTTGAGGAAATCTCTAAATACCCTACTCATCAAGTCCACGAAGTAAGCAGGTGCATTTGTCAAGCCGAAAGGCATGACAAGCCATTCAAAGAAGCCGTCTGGGGTTCTGAAAGCCGTTTTATCGATGCTATCTTCAGCCACCCTTAGCTGATGAAAACCGGTTGCTAAATCGAGTTGGGAGAAAACAGACGCTCCTACAAGCTGGTCAAATAAATCGTCAATTCTAGGGAGAGGGTGCCTATTCTTTTTCGTTAGCTTGTTGAGCTCCCTATAGTCAACACATAGACGGAGTGAACCATCCGCCTTTGTAGCGAACACCACTGGAGCGCCCCCTTCTGAAATGCTCCTCCTAATGAACCCCTTTTCTAGAAGCTCTTTAATCTGTTTACTGAGCTCTTTCCTTTCTCGTGGAGCCATATGTCTAACGGGCAACGCAACGGGCTTTGCATTATCTACAAGATATATGCGGAAGTCTATTTCCCGCTTCGGAGGCAAGCCCTTCACCTCTTCAAAGACATCCGGATATTCCCGAACCACTCTAACTGATTGCAAATTTTCAACGGAGGCATCTAGCGATTCAAGATAACTAAACATAACCGCATACGAGGGATTACAAGAAATTTCCAAAGTATTACCGAGCTGGGTTAGGAGCCTAGCAACCCTTTTCTCACAATCAAGGATGGCCCCATTACTGGATAGCCAATCCATACCCAAAATCAAACCATACCCCGAAAAGCCCAAAACAAAGGCACTACAATGAAATTTTACACTTAGAATAGAAATTTTCAATCCCACACAGATCATAGACAAATGAGCTGGGCCCCCAATTGGGTTTGAAACAATTAAGGGGTCCTCTACCATACTAGTTTTTAGGTGCAGAGATTCTACTAAAGCAGACGAGATAAAGGAGTGTGATGCGCCAGAACCAAATAAAGTGCGAACGGGGTGATCATAAAGATAATCTACACTTTCTATAGAAGTATTTATACCTCGCTGTTGCAGAGGTGGCGCTTCCAGCACATGAACCTGTGCCCCTGGGGTGGATCCAGCCCTCTGCCCCTGTCCTCGTTTCTTTGGGCAGTCCTTAGCCCTGTGGCCTGTCTCACCGCAAGAAAAGCACCCACCATTCTCCTTGGCCTTCTTTTTCCGGCAGTCCTTTACTAAGTGCCCCACTTTGCCACAGAAATTACACTTCCTCTTCTCTTTGTTTCCTTTCAGCATTAGTGACTTCCCACCAGTAGGAAGCCTCGCCCTTCAATAGCCACACTGCCAACTGTACTTTTTGTCTATCTTCTACCTCAAAGATGATGAATAGGTCCTCAGTTTCTTTCAGCCAATTTCTAGCTGCTACGAAGGACTCAGTTCCATGGAAATCCCTTCCTCCCATAGCTTTAAAATCTCTACATATCTTAGCAAAAGCGTTTCCCCGTGGAGGAGGAGGTGGAGGAAAAGGTGCCGCTGCAGCTGGATGATTTCCTGCAGCTGGGGGAGGAGGAACGGTAGGACCTGGCTGAGTGGCCCTGGCTTCTAAGAACCGTCTAAACCAACCAGGTATTGGCACCCCTTCCGGCAAGTTAAGTTCTTGGGACATGCTGAAACAAAAAGGATAGATTCAAAACGAAGGATAAGAGATAGCTCCTATGGCTTTGGGGAGTGGACTTTGCCTTTTTAAAATAAAATAATATTTTTTTTTAAAAAGTGCTTCTTTAAACTTCCTTTTTGAAAATAATTTTTCAAAACTTTTTATCTTATCTAGTAAACCTATGCTCTGATACCAAGTGAAACACCCCACCTCCGTTAGGGTCACTCTCAAAGGGAATGCCCTAATTTTGGTGGAGGTTTATAAGTACAAGTCACAGATATACAAGACAGATATAAGAACACATATTTGTAAACAGCGGAAGAACAACAAACTTTATTTCATAAAGTCAAATACGTGTTACAACAACATCCTTTCACAAAAACATAACATAACTCTTTCATAATCTGTCTTGAGTACATTATTTAAAGAAGCATAAATAAAACATAGATAAACTGCAAAAGCCCCATAGTGGATTGTCCAAAGCCATAGTTCAAAACAGGAAAGTCCAAGCAATACATTTCTCTTCTTCAAGCTGGATGTTGAGGTTGGTCAAGCTGCAGTGTTCCCTCCCTGAGGACCTGGGGGGGGGGGGGGGGACGGAAGAAAGAAGACGAAAGAAAAGTAGAGTCAGACATAAAGCCTGAGTAAGTCTAGTACTATTTTGTCTATGAATAAAGAACTGGGTATGATAAGTATAAACAAGAAGTGGGCATGCACTATAAACTTGGTTAAGTTGTCTAGGGTCGAATATACTATCGTACCCCATGTTGATCTCTGAACCCATATAAACTAGTTTCCAATTTGCACCCCATAATCAGGGTGATGTGATCCATTCTATGATGATCGGCTCCTACTCGCATAGTTACATGTGTCTTACGGCCCCCGATGTTGTAGTTACCTATGCTGGTCCCACCATGGGGTGTATCAAGTCCCATGGTGGCGGCCCGACACAACCTTAGAATGCACAGGTATGCTACTGGTGTCCAGTGCCTTATTTTTCTGCACCAGAGTGTGTGCACGCCCGCACTCCGTTAGAACCTACACTGCTACACCACCGCCGTCGCTTTGACCTCTTACAATCAGCCCAGTAATCGTGCCCCACCCTGCCTAGTTTCAGGGTATCCTGATACACCTTTTAGGGTTACTGCTGAAAAGGGTCCCCCGTTACTAGGTTTTCTATCTCTAGCCAACATGCTAAGTTGGTTAAGTGTTTTCTAACCTAACCCCCACCAGTCCGTTTAGTTTAGCATGTTCCATTTTGATTAAGTCTTTAGTTCACTTAATCCTAACAATCCTGACTCAGCCTTAATTGTCTTATTAAGGCCCTGACCTCTCACATTAGACAGGTATTGTTGTGGCTGCCTGTTGCCGGTTGGTTCCGGGCAGTCTTACGCCACAACTCAGTCTAACCTCGGGTCCTTGCGGGGCTCCATGTTTAACCTCCCACATTGGATAGGTATTGTTGTGACTACTGGACAGCCGGGCGGTTCCGGGCAGGTTTACATCACAACTCAATCCAACCTCGGGTTAAACACATCGTATGTTCTACATTTACATATTTTGTCTTTCTCTTTATTTCTTATATGTAAATATTTGCGGCCCATTATTAAGTTAATGGTGTAAAGGTTACACCAATCATGGGCCCAACCCATACTTGAACTTGGGCCCTTCTATTTTATATTTTCATTCATTAGTAATTTTTAACCCAACGTTATTTCCCCCGTTTTACACGTCCGTTTGTTATATATATATATTGGGCTTAGCCTTTTAAAGCCCAATTTAGCCATGCGAAAAGGGGAGGCTTAAAGCGTAATTACATACACAAAAAAAAGGGGAAGGTGAGCGTATGAACTTGCAAAATGACGTTGGAAATACAAACTAGAAACGGGTGTACTTGCATAGTGGTAACATAGGTGACATGAATCAAAGCATGTGAACTTGTAATTGAGATATCATTATTGTCACATGAACCTATATTTTTATTTAGGCATAATGTCAAACATAAGCATGGCATAAATATTTCTAGCATAAGCATGACATAATGTCAAACATAAGCATGGCATAATATCAAACATAAGCATGGCATAAGTATAGTTTAATTTGTTCACATAACCATGGCATAAATATTTCTAACATGAAATCATGATTCTTACTTTAGTCATGTAAACTTACAAAAAGGATTTTGAATCTAATCCTAACTATGTACCACATATGTCATCATATAATTCTTGTAAACAAGATAGACTTAATCATGGATTTCAATTATGCCAAATATCATTCATAGCCTAGCCATATTCATAAGTTTGCAAATAGGTTTTCTAGTACAAAAGCATGGCTTAATACATGATGCCAAATTCTCAACATAATTTCATACAGATAATAACCAAACTTGTTCCAATTACTTACAAAATGATTTATGCACAAAAATATACATCATGGTGGCATAGAAGCAAACCCCAAACTTGCATGAATTTAAATCAACTACATACATGTAGCTTCAACATGGATTACATAATTTGCGAAATATTCCAAACGTATACTTGCATAGAACTACCGCATGTAGTTCTTTATAATGAATAACATAATTCATAAATATCCAAACGTATATAATATTTCAAATTGACAAGAACACACAAATATGAATTACTTTATTGCCACAATTCAAGCATACAAACCAACACAATTGTTTATTCATACCAAAGTAATACTCTACTTACAATGGTGTGATGAATTCTCTAATTTAGGGATTGAAGACGCAAATTCGTTTGTTGAATTGATTTGTTTAGGTTGCTTTAAGCTTAAGAATCTTCCTCCTAATCCTCTCTCCAATTTGGTGGCTACTCCTAGTCGTTCCTCAGCAACATGGCGGCTATGTTCTTATTTTTGAATGAATAGATTAGGGTTTAGTCTAGGGTTGTTTATATAGAGGTTAGGAACTAATTAGGACCATTGATGTTGCCTGGATTGATCGTAGCCATCCATTCGATAGAGAGACCAATTAAAACTTGCCACCTAGCCCTAATGACAAAGCAGACCACAGAAATCGGCCAAACACAGACCTGGCCAGCCAGGTTGGCTGGGCTCGACCAGGTCGACACCCCTGTCGACAGGGCTGTCGACAGCCCTGTCGACATGGGTAGCCCAGGTCGACAGCCCATTCGACCTGGGTGGCCTAGGCGGGTGTTTATCCGCCCTGGCCCATTGGGCCCGATTTTTAATTATTTTATTCTGTTTGAATTTTAAATTTAATTCAAAACTTCCGAAGGCCATATCTTCTTCATACGGACTCCGTTTTTCGAAAACTCGGACTCTATTTTGCGTATTTTTCCGAGACGAACGCAATGGCTTATCCCGTTTCCCTTAGTTCTTTGATTTCAGATTAATTATACTTTAATTTGTTAATCTCACAGTTATAGAATTTTCGGGGTGTTACAGTAGAATCCACTCTGGTTTTATATGGATGTTTGATAATATTTATCATTGATTACATGCAGTATATGGTTGTTGATTGAGTCACATTCCAATAAAGAATATTCTAGAAAGGAATATTTTAGAAAATATATTTTTATTGAAATGAACTTTTTATTAACTAGGATAAATCATTAAATTAAGATTTAATGAAGTTTTCCAATGTGTTTATATTTAATTGTAGTTAGATTAAATAAATTGGATTTTGGGTTTGTCGTGAATAGTGTCTTAGATAACACTATTCTTAAACCCCGCATGAAAAGAATAATCTTTTCTTTAGATTATTAAAGTTTTCAGTTATATTTAGTAATCGAAATAAGATGAAAGGTGAGTTGCGTTTATTGTGAACTGTGTTCTCAAGTGGCATGTGTTCTTTAACCCAACTGACAGTAAAAATATGATTTGGAATTTATAAATCTTTTATTAAGATTTAAAGGGGAATTTTTCCAAAAGCCAAGTTTTCCAATTTAATATATGAAATTGGAATTGAATGGAATTCGAATTAATCATAACATAGATAAGCTTCTGTAAAAGAAGACCGATACTACATATGGAATTTAAGAGGCTTTGCCGTTATTCCATTTATATTATTGGTCGGATACAGAAATTTATAACAATTATATATTGATTTGATTTCTGTGAAGATTCTATATATCATGGAAGATGATTTTGGGTTTACCGTGAACTATGTTTTTAAATGACATTAGTTCTTTAACCATGTTAAAGATAAGATTAATTTCTTAAATTTAAATAATCATTAAATAATGATTTTTGATATTTAAAACCAAATTGGGGTTTTAATAAATCTTTAAAAGAAAGATTTAAGGATAAACTTAAAGAATTTATCTTTGGTAGAATAATGTGAATATTTTATTTAAAGGAATATTCTGAATTGGAATGAGGTGTTGGATGTGTTTTTATAGCACTTGATTATTAATTTTAAAATACACGAACTATTCGGAAAGACCGGGTTTAACCCATTCCGAATAATTACTACGACGATGAAGAATCGAAGATGAAGACGGTGGTTGAAGATCGACGATCTTCACATCGAATGAATGTGTTGCTACTGAGACCCATGATGGGAGTAGCTACCTTGAAAGGGCTTCAGTGGTAGTCGTCCAGACGTATGGTTGATTGTCCGGATATGCGAGGACCTCTCAGGTATCTCCGGTTTCGTTCAGACCCAGAACGGACTTGTAAATGGATGCGTGTCTGACATTGGATTTCGTTCCATGTGAATTAAATTGATTTTTATTAATGCATATCTGATTGGTGGTGGAGAATTTATTCTCTGCTTAACACTCTGGTATATATTAATAGTGATTGATCGCATGGCGTGAATTGTCAATGTGGCACGCCAAGATGCAAATGATCAAGGCTTTTGTTGAAAAGCAGGGCCTTGTGGGATGATCAAAGTATAGCCTATCATGGCATAACTTTGTGTATAGCGTGACTTCGCGAGCCTCACACCCCGGTATGAGTCAAAAACGGGATATGGACCATAGGGAGTGCACACGTTTCTTTCTAGCTCGGGGTAGTGTCAATGCTTAAACTAATTGGCATTTTAACTATGTGGATGATGGATTGAGGCGCCTCGGGATTATAGGCCGTTAGTGGTCATATGGAGGTCCAAAGGGACCGGGAAGCGTGTGTTCAGGAATTGCCAATCCACTACCGTTAGGTGGGGACCGGCCCTACCGCATCCAAGGGTTGCCCATAGGTGTGATCGTGAGGCATTTGCTAGAGTGTCTCGAATCGGAGAGGAGCTTGCCCCTAGCCTCGACTCATGATGGAAATCCAATTTCCAATACGACCTTGCGGTTTTGATTGTAGAACAAGTATGGCGACATAGAAGGATGAGGTACTATGTCGTCTATGATTGGTACATTATGATTGAAATTATTTTTGAAATATATATATATACCCGTAGATATACACACTAATATTAAATCCGTTTTATCGTATCAAGCATCTTTTGACCATTATAAGGTAAAACCCTATCCTCTGGTTTGCGTTGCATTGTGTGATGGGACTTGGGTCTTATAATGGTTTCATTTTTCTAAAAAGCATTGCGTTGTTTAATGATTTACTTTAATTTAGGCACTGGCAATCCAATGGAGTAAACCCGTTCCGCGTTAGCGGCATGGTCCTGTGATTAGCCATATTTATTAGATAAGTTAAGTTAAGATTTCTCCTACCAGTCCCATGACTGACCTGTAGTTTGTTTCACTGGCAAACTCGGGTGCCCATATTTTCCACACGGGCAGTCGAGTAGCATTTTGCAGATATATTTACAGGATTCTGGTTTATAGTAGAAGCGGTATTTGTAAAGCTCTATATCCGTATATTCCTTTCGGTTGTGTATTTGTAATATTTTTCCGCTGCTATTTAATTGTAATTTAAATCTCTGATATTATTGTATTTCAATTGTGTAATAAGTATTCATACTCTGTTATTTTCTTGTACTCTGATGTAATTGTTGTAATCAGCAATAAAATGTTCTTCAGTTTGTGTTCTGATGTGTTGTTCTCAAAGCAATTCAGGCTTTCCTTTATGGGGAAGTTTGGGTCGCCACACTATTTTAATTTTTACGTTATTTAATTTCATTTAATTTCAATATAATTTCTATATCGCTCCTAACTCCAAATCAAACCCAACGAGTGTCGCCCCTAGCTAATTACCCCCATTCCGGACATAATGGGATATGTCCCATAAGCTAATTCAACTGTTTCAATAAGTTTTTCTTTAAATTTAAATATAAAACATTTAATTATTTAAATTTGATCGTACATTTTAATTTACTGGGGCCACATACTGACTCCAAAAAATTCTCGAAAAATAAATCTTGCTATGTTTTAATGATACGATCCTAACAAAATTAATTTCGTCGAGTTTGGAGACCGTTTGAAAAATGCCCATTTTCTAGTCGATCCAAATTGACTAAAATTGACAAAACATGTTTTCTTTTTCCACGCTCACATATTAATTCCAAAAATTATGAAAATTGGAATCCTGCAATAATTTGACATTCCGGATCCAACCAGGGTGGTTTCGTCGAAAACGGAGGTCGTTTGCAAAATGGCTATTTATACGGGTTATATATTATATTAAATTCCATATCGACTATTCTGAACATTCAATTGGCAATAATTTTTTATTCCCGCTATGAAATTTCAATTTTCTAGATTCATTGGAAAGATAATATTAAACAGATTTAAATATTTTTGGTTTCACTAAAATCGAATTTCTTTTGAATCCTGTACATTCGATCAAAGTTTGAATTCAAATTTTGAAACTGCCATGCTATTTCTATCTCCTTTTAAAATTAAAATAAATATATTCGTTCTATCTTCGATTTAAATAAATTCTTTTGATCGTTATTATTTAAAATAAATTATTTTAACTATTCAAAATTCAATAAAATAGTCAAAAAAAAATTTAAATTTGTTCTGATTTTCCGGGTTGTTACAGTAACTTAATAAATAAGATAATATGATTGAAAAGTATATGTAGGATTATCCAAAGTGTATAGTTTAAATCCAGTCACTAGAACTTGTGTTCTGACTCCCTCCTCATAACATACTCGCAGGTTAGATTTATGGCAGGGACATGAGGCATTATAGCTTTGGATACTGGTTAGGTAGTATTATTAATATGGTAAGGCTATACTTTGATTTATATTATGTTTTATCCATTCCGCTGTGAGATATTTTCTGAGCTCTGACATATTTTATTTCTTTGTTAAATCTGCAGGATACAAGAGCAAACCAACACGGGTGTCCATGGATTGGGTTTTTGTAGAAAAATCGGTCTATCGAGATCCGGGTTGTTACATTTCTGGAATTACATATTTTTATAAATTCAATACAATCAAATTCTATTTATAAATTCTTATGGGTTTATTCCAAATATAGTTATTTTTCTTCATTTATAAGTATCATTTATATTTCATTTCTTATTTTAAATATTAAAACAAGTTTCCAATTTCAAACTCCATTCGAAATCGAATTGCCACTTTGGAAAATAAATTTCCTTTTTAATTTTAGACTTGAATTTAAAATTTAATATTACAAAATGATAATTCTCCTTTCCATTTATAAACATCGTTTATACATTCTATTACTTTTTTTATTACTAAAACAAGATAATATTTTCTAACTCATTCAAAATTTAATTTCTATTTTTGGAAAATAAAATTTCCCTTTTTAAATCTAAAAGTCCCCATTTATGATATTTTTAAATATCGATATCTAGGGCCAGTGATATTCGAATATCTAAACACACAAATCGTCCATTCAATTCACACATCACACACAAATTAATATATAAACAATAATAAATAAATTTGAGGAATCCAGTTGGATCCCTCCAACCTGTTTTGTCAGCATTCACAGATATTAGTCAACATAAATAATACCAATCCTGCTTCAAGGCAGGATATCGCAGTATAAAGGTCATCCACTCATATATCGTGGGATGATAAGGTCATCCGCTAATGATACTGCGGGCACCTGCTAATAATACTACGGGAAATATCCAATACATATAATAATAGCCACAATCACCAAGCGTAATATAACTAATATATAATAATGAAGACTGGTAACCAATTTATAAATGCAACCAAGCAGTCAACAATTGATTTTAAGTGATATAAATAAAATTTAAGTGAGATTTACTCACCTTGGTTTTTCCTTTTTTGAATATCCAATTAAATGTTGTATCTTCGCGGCCACAACTCTACTCGAGTCTTCTCGATTGGATTTATTTGCACCTACAATTATTTAATTTATTTATCGATTAAACGATTCATTTAAATTAGCTATTAACAAAATAAATTTAAACTAAACTAGTTTAATCAGAAGACATTAACTAAGTTAATTATAATTAATTTATCTTAATCCTTGGTTAGATTAAGCTATTGTTCATTTAAATTTAATTACTAATGATTAATCTATGCATTTTATAAATTTAATCAAAACATATGTTCTTGACCAATCGCGAACCATATCTTCGAAATTACGAATCCAATTTACTTCATTCAATCCCAAACAGGTCGGCTTCTTCCTAACCAAATGCCACAACTACTGGCTTCTACCAACATGCTTATTTCCACTTTCCAGTCTTCCTGCATCCCCTCCATAAATAATACAGACCAAACTCCTCTAATTTATACAGACTGCTTCATGAACCCCAATCGCACCGCCAATGGCTTAACATCACTACAATGCCTTAACACCACTTTGAACCCTCTAAACTTCATTGCCAAATTCCATTTCGTCAAAATACATCGCACCATTTTTATCACAAAACTCCAACACTATCGAATCCCTAGTCCTACTACTGCTACCTCACGCAACCACCCAAACCCTTAAACTACTACACCCATCGAGTACTGTTCCCCAGTACAAACTCCCTCATTGACAATCCTTTCACGCCTCCGTCATCCCAAAACCCCATTGCGACCTCTCAAAACCCGTGTCGACTCTTCCTTGTTCGATGCTCTAGTGCCAAGCGATAGACAGATGAGTGCACCCTCTCTTTTTCCTATATCGCGAACTCCCATAGTAACTTTGACCTTCAGATCTCATGGTGGTATTGTAATTTCCATTTTTTGATTCTTTTTTTTTCGAAATAATTTCTGTTCGAATGAAAAAAGGAAATGAGGACATCGCAGGTTCAAGTTAAAGAAAAAGGGAAGAAGAGATAGCTGCGATTTTAAAAT
The DNA here is from genome assembly GCA_030737875.1 of Allium sativum. NCBI lineage: Eukaryota > Viridiplantae > Streptophyta > Magnoliopsida > Asparagales > Amaryllidaceae > Allium > Allium sativum. The sequence continues at coordinate 25,956 of JASFAX010003760.1, forward strand.
GGGTGTGGCTTAGATCTTTGCTGTGAAAATAAAGAGGAAAGGGGGGTCGGCTATTCTCGTTTGTTGGGGAAAAAATGAGGGGGAAGCTCGCGATTATAAACTGAATTAGGGAGGGCAATTTTTAACTGAAGCCTCAATGAATTGTGAATGGGTGCGGTGACTTCTATAAGCGAAAGATGAAACAGGAGGTACATACTCCATTAAATTGTTGTTTGCATGATAAAAAAAACCGAAGACAATTTCGTTGGCTCGAGGTGAGAATTTTGCTGCGTGATTAGTACAGTAGGTCGGCCTTACTGATTTTATTTTATTTTAAATAACTAAAATATCTTTCGGTCCTTTAATTTAAAACCCCGAACTGATACTCCAACGTGACGACTGACGTTCTCAAATAATGGCGTTATTCTAAAATTAACGAGACTGATTTTGTAATTTAATTCGACTGTACAGAGGAAATAGCAATTTAAATTAACAATTTAAATTCAATTCAATTTAAAATATAAATCGATTCCAGACAACTAAATTTATTAAAAATAAATAATTATTATCATTCTAATTCAAATTCAATTTATATTAATCGATTGAATTATTTAGATACAGTTTTAAATTTGAAGTCAGTTATTATCGTTTCATATTATGATAATTAAATATATTCGATATTAAATCTTATATCGATTATTAAGTCAATAATTTAAAATATAAAAATCCATATATTAATCCAATTCCACATTTAAAATCGATTTAAATGTTTAATATCAAATAGCTAAAAATCCGGGATGTTACAATTATTTAACCGATCATTCATGCTACCTTGAAGCAACCCAAAATTTTAAGTCCAAACTCACCGCAAGTTAACGTACCAAGTAGGCATATTTTATTAATGGAAACTTCTATTTTATTTACTTAAAATTCTTCCATTTTATTAAATAAACCATTATAGTTTATAAACTAGTACGCTACGATTTTTCTCTTCCAGTAGAAAACTATAAGCCAACAGATTCGGGAGATTTTTCTATCAAAGAATTCCAATTTATATTGAACCCTATACCCTTATTCAAAGTTCAAATCATAAAATTATGAACTACCATGACACGACGAGTTCATTTTTAATTAAATTTAATTAATATGTTCAAATTTTATTTAATTACTAAATTATAGCCATATTCATCGCTTAAGTTTTTGATATAAACTAAGCTAGGTTCTCAAATCTAACTTGAAAATTTCGACTATCCAAAATCATAGAATATTCCATTGCAAACCTATGAAACATCACATCAAGTTAAATGCACAATCAAATAACTCTAATACTTATAATATAAATGCATCTATATTATAACTTAGCTAAGAATTTTAGACCCAAACTCCAGATTACAAAATCATAAATTTTGGATTCAAAATTAACTTTCGTTTTAATCCAACAATTTACATATGGTAGTAAGTCTTACTTAGAAACTCGAAAATGAACACCAATGATGTCGAGATCATCATTGGAATTATTTTCTAGCGGGCATGATCTATGCCTTTAAAATCTTTCAAATTCATTTATATACATAAACACCTTCAAATAATTAGGCTATTTGTTTTTGAAAAAACATTTTTCAAAACTCACCGAAAATTAAGATCCTTCAATTCTCAACTCAAATCCAATTCTCATTTATAAATCTCATTTATAAATTTATATTCATATAATTTTAGCCTTATATAAGATTTACCCACACAGGTTTGTCTTTGTTTAGATTCATATTAACCAACTTTACTATGGTTAAATTCTTACCCAACCCATGCAAAAGAGTGATAAGATCCCTCTTATCCAAACAAGTAGCTAATACACATAAACTGGATAGGCACACTACCAATCAATCAACAATAATCAATGCTCAAAAGTGAGCACAACTAATAAACAATAAACAATAATAATAGAATATTATCATTTCCAATAAAACTAATCATCCATAAAACAATATTTAGTTTGGAATTTCTTTTATATATAAAATCTTGGTAAAATTATTTCATTTACCAACTCTTTAAACCCATATTATGTTGATTTGCCTTGCTCAAGTGTTTAGATATCCCTATCAACAACATCGGCTAAACGAGTAAATTTGGAATTTACATACCACTTAACAGATAAACAAACATAATATAAAACATTTTATAACACTAACAAGTATGTTCTGTTATATACACACATTTACACTCAAACTCAATATAGGGTGTTGCTAACCCATCTCTATCGAGTTATGCCACAGAGCCAAGGTTATCACTTCATCTTCAACTCTGATACCAACTTTAATGACCCGGGTAAATCTGATGCTCGAATTTTGACACTAATACATTATTTGTATTCACTTACCAAAACTCAAGTATGAAAAATCCAGATAGTTAAATGAAAGAAGTTAGTGGGTGAGAAGAAGAAAGAAAGAAATGTTAGAATAGAAGAAGAAGAAAACACCAACACTACAGAACCGAAGTAGAATAGAATCTCACAACGGAATGAATAAAAAATAATATATCAATACTCTTTACACAAAGAGAAAATTGTATATACATGATTACACCATTAGAGTACACAATTAGATCATCCTATACAATGTTGATAAATACAACATACACAATGGAAATTAATTATAAGAAAACATACAGGACTATATCTCGACTCCAGCTCCAATCCTGAAGCAACAAGACCCAGTGCAACGTGAAAATATACTCAGTCTGACCGAGCACGTTTTGAGAAAAACAAAATCAGTCGGATTCGATCAGTCTAGATTAATATCAGCTAGAAAACTCACATTTAAAACAACTTGCTTAATTTTTAGAAATCCTTTAAAATAATGGAACTCTCATAAGATGCGACTACACATAAACATGGCACATGTTTTTCCCTTACGATAACCAAATCACTTTTATTATAAATCCAATGATATTATAATAATGTCTAAAATCTACAGAAAAAATAGGAATATAGTCGAAAAGCTTGCATCTCACTTTTCGATATAGTTGATTTACATCTAAAACCATACAGCTCGTATTAGAGTCTGGATTTCCATACATGACTAGGTAAGGAACTACCTTCCAAACAGTGTTCCTCTAGAGATAAAAGCACTGGGGTTCAGCAAGAATATCTTAAAAGCCGACCACACAGAACTATCCGCTCATTCAACTTGAGTGTACTGAATATATCACCATTACGATTGTAGGCCAATCAACTATACTTTTTCCAAAGCATACAACAGGGTCAACCGATTATTCTAGATCAGGCGATGATATACCCTAATTGGTATGACCCACATATCCCTGTTGCCTTCCCGATTTCAGTCACTTCCCGGTTGATGAGGCTTTAGGATACGATTACCTTTTCGGAAATATCACATTCACTTTGAACGCCACATTGTCATATCTGTCCAATCACTAATTAATTTGCACAAAGATACTCTGGATGTTAAGCTAAAAGAAGCTGCCTTCTCTGCCATCAGTCTCGATATATTTGTGAAAGCCAATGTATGTGAATTTAGGAAATACATTGTCAGATTTTCGTCTATACAAATTATCTAGGATCAAGACAAACCGAAGGTACTCTTTTACTACATTCCCTAAGATTAGTAATAAGAATTATTTGCATCATGCATAATCTAGAACATAGGGATTACCGCTACGAGTATAATCCTAGTTTTAGTCAGAAACATAAGCGAGTACCCCTTTTCACTCCGAAGGTCCATGCCATTAAATCTTCTTAATACGCATAAACATACCTACAATTTTAGTTTTAAAATGCAAAGTCGGTTCGAAGTGGTTTTGCGTCCAGTCCCCATCCAGGTTTCTCAAATCAACACATTATAAGGTAAAAAGGAATTTATTAATAGTCGGTTCTTTAACTATCAAACAAAACAATATAGTTAAGTACATCAATAAAACATACCCTTTAAATTTTACCATTAATTAAATCATTTCATCGATTCTTAAAAATCGATTACATATACTATCTCAACGGAATATATATATTAACAAATCACTTATTTTCGTTTACTTCGAAAACCCACACCTATATACTTATCTCTTCAGAATAAGCGTATTGACACCCCCTCTTTATTTTCTTTAATTCAGAAATATCATTATATGGATACTCAACCAAATGGTATGAATCTAATTACTAATCTTGTATGGGTCTAAACAATGTCGTGTGATACATTGTTCATTACATAAACTCTAAACCGTTTTATTTAACTTCAAAACTTGGTACACTAAAGTTTACGACAACACTTATGGAAATATTAATTAAATTTCCAATATCCACTTCCGCTTTAAAACAAGTATAACCTCTTGTTTCATTTCTTCGAAAACCTTAGCCATTTACTTATTTCTTGGAATAAGTGTATTTACAAACAATACTATTTCATTACTTAGAAAATAGTGTCGCATACTTAACCAAATGGTATAAGTATAGTCACACTTCATGCCTCGACCAAACAATGTCATGTAATACGTTGTGTACTATAAAACCAACAATTTTATTAATTTCTAAACCTTGCAAAAATGAAGTCAAGATATTTCTTATGGAAATAATAAATTATTTACAACATCATTACCATTTCAGACTACTACCATCCCTTGGATAAATAATGAATTCGTTTAAGTTAGGGTATTCAATTTACCTCTCAAACCTTGACTCAATAATGTTCTTATCTTAAGATGATAAAAGTTTGTAACTCAAAACTGATATTAACTTTAATATCACACTAGCCTTATTAACTATTCTATTTAAATATGGTTTTTAAATATCATTCATAGCATTTGGGAAATCTACTTCCAATTTCAATCACATTTACTTAATTTTTTTTATTAAGTAAATACTTACTAAAACACAAACCCTTAGCTTTAAACCTCTTTTCTACAATTCGTTTACAACTTGGATTTATTATAAAAATCCATTTACCAAAATCTTTACACAAATCCATTATGCATCATTTCTTCGCATTTTGAAAAATCTCTTTCAATTACAATCATTTTATTTAATTCAATTATTAAGTAAACACTTATTTAAAACCATGACATTAGCTTTAGATATCCTTTATAAACCTTGTTTATAAACATGGATTTATTATAAAATCCCTTCTATAAAATTCCTTATGAAAATCAATTAACTCTTCTCACAAACTTAATTTCCTTTTCTTTAAAACTTTAGATTTTAAGAATCCTGGTTTGATTTTAAAATCAAACCACTTAAAACTTAGCTTAGAATCAATTTAAATCATTTATATTTTTTTTTTTTGAATATTTAACATCTGTTGATTTCATTTTTGAAATCCAATATCCTTTCTGTGTCATTTACAAGTTCAACAAAAAACAAACTAAAATCACTTATAACTCATATAGTCATAAAATAGGGCTTTATAACTTTATAAAACTTAATTATAAAACTTTTTTATAACACAGGCATTTGCTGCATAAATAATTTCATAATTCCTTTAATGAATTCCATTCAAAAAGGGGTAATCACTTTAATTATTATTAATTAAAATAATAATTAACTTTAATACTAACTAAAGTAATGGTATTTTACTTCATTATTAACTAAAATAGAATAGTAATGTCTTTTAAAAAGTCATTAGATAATTATTAACTTTATTGATAAATACCAACTTAGTAATTTTATTTATACACAACTAATCAAAAGATTAATTAACTTTTATAAACACTCATTAAATTTAAACAGCTCTTTTGTTAAAACTATTTCTATTAAATTAATTTAATAACTAATTTCAATTATAACAATTACTTAATTAACTTGAAAGCATAGTTATCTTGTTTATTGGCTCCAATAAATCTTTCCCTTTAAATTAATTAATAACATAATTAATTTAATTAATACAACCACTTAATTGTTTCATAAAAACAATTATTCTAAACTATTAACTCTTAGGTTAATTTCTGACTTTCTTGCTTATAAAACTTATTTTAAATGCAGGAGTTTGCTATATAACTCATTTTATTATTTCTTTACAAACCCAATTATAAATATTGATTTACTTATAAACTTCTATTTTATATAACTTAAATAAAATAAAATTTAAAACCTTGCTTCGGTTATAGAAATAAATTTTATAACTTCAGCTTAGTCAATTCACCTAACGGCGAATCAACTTCTTAAAAAGAATGGATTTTCGGCCATCTGCTACCAATCACTTAATCAATACTATTTATTGATTAATAACACAACAAATGTTGAATTTAATTCAACAATCATCAACCAAATCATATTTTAATGTTACTTAGGTTAAATAGTTCATATACGAATAATATGAAAACAACTAACATTTAAAATATTGAGGAATCCAGTTGGACCCCTCCAACTTGTTCTTCCTGCAACACATCTTATAATATCATTTTATATATGTATGTGAAATATAAATTCTAATCTAATTCATTAAAAATGACAAAAATATAAATATCGACAATCACCGACAAAGCATAATCATCCAAAGCATCCAAACACATAATTTATACTAATAACAGTGAATATCATTATGTGAAATAATAATATTCAAAAGTATTCCAGAAAGTGCGAGGGTTTAATCACCATCCATTTTTTATTGATGATTTCATGTCATTTTATCTATTTTAATTGACCATTTAAAATTAAAAAATCTAGTTAGCTTTAAATCCAACTAAGCCCACTCGTACGCGTAGTGTTCGCCAATATGATTCCAATGGATCTTGTTTCGCTCGAATCTGATATCATATGAGATAAATATATGTATTACAAATTTTATTTGAATTAAAATAATTTTGCACGTCATTTAAAATCTTAATAACTAATTTATTAACCTTAACCATGTTTGAAAGCTTCTTTTGTAACTAAAACCCCGCACCTCCTTCGTACTACCAACCCGACATTTCGATCCTTTATCTCCACTTCGCAAGCTCGTTTTTCCATGAAACCCTAAACCGATTGCTCAATCTTTCTTCTCTTCCTAAATGCTTGCCATCTATCAATATCTCCTATCACTCACAACCCCCACCCGGATCACGACTTCGACATCATGTCAGCAGGTACCCAAAAAGGTGTGATAACAAATAGTTTCGAATACCTCTGCGACACCCCACGTCCATTAACGTCACTCATTAAGAGAATGCATTAAGTTTCGTGAAGCATTATAGGTAAATAGAAATAGAAACATTACAAGACAGATATAAAATAGCAGCAGAATTTAAAAACTTTATTAATCATAAAGCATAACATTGTTGTTCAAAACATCATAAGTCCGAAAATACATAAACCTAGTACATCATCTTAAAATTTCCGTCTTGTACTTAAAACATCAGAGTACAATAATCAAAGAACCATAATCCCCAAAAGAAACATAGCCATAGTAGTAAAGATAAGAACTTGAGTAATACATCTAAGCAGCTCCAAGCAAGATGATAGCAGAATCCTAATCAAGTTTGAGTATTCCCACCCTGAGAGCATGGGGGCGTGGGAAATGGAAGAGAAAGAAGAGGAAAAAAAATGGGTCAAACACAAAGTCTGGCGAGGCTAGTTACTTTTAGCAAATAAATAAGTAGAAGTATCATGGAAGACATAAAAAGTGGATAAGAAAGACAACATCATAAAAGGGAGCTATGACAAGGTAAACAGGATAAACATGATAGTGTATACGCTTCTCGAATGATTCCTCTGCACTGATACTAGTATAACTGGAATGAGATGATCCCCAACATGTATAAGATGGTAGACTTAGGCATACATTCTGGAGAGAGGTTTTAACCCATACAATCAACAGGCAGCCCAATAATAGGCTCCTAAACTTACCAGATTCTAGATGTACCCTAACTACTACCCTAATCAATTGGCTCCCTTCTTCATAGATACCCTGTGCTTGCCCCACAGTAGGGTGTATCACTCCCTAAAGTGGCAACCATTCATTTTCAAGATGTGCAAAACCATAACTATTGATGTCATGGCGTCTTATTTTCCCGAGTAAGCAGAGTCATGCATGCACATGACCCCAATGGAACACGACATCTGACATCGTCCCCACTTTTGGATCTCTTACAATCATCCCAGTAAGTGTGCCCCGACTTCGACCTAGTTCGGAGTACTCGTTTGATACCTATATGTGGGTTACTGACTAAAACAGGTCCCACACTCAAGATGATGCGAGCTCTCCCATTTGTCTTGCATCCCCACTACTAGGTTTTCCTTAGATTATGCCTACCTACTAGTGTCATAAAATTGCATAATCCCAACAGGTTAAGTTTGTGGGCCTATATATAAATATTACCCACCAAACCCATATATACTTAACCCACCCACTGTTTCAAACAAGTTTACTTAACCCCTATTCAGTTTAGCATGCTCATACAATTCCTATAGATTCAACTAGGTTAAGTATTCTACTTTATTGCCATATTCATTTATGGTTATAATGTGCTAGACCTCCCACATTAAGCCTACGACTTGTGGATGATGGATCTGCCGGTCGGTTCGGGGCAGACTTCTTCCACAAGTCAGACTTAACCTCGTGTCTTAGCACGTCTCGTGTTTATGCACTTAGACCCCTCACATTAGATTCACCACTTGCGATCGTTGGATATGCCGGGCGGTTCCGAGTGGACTTCCACCATAAGTGTAATCTAACCTTGTGTCTAAGCGCGGTTACAGTTTCTAATTACTGTAATCCTAGGTATTCCAATTATCAACCAATTATTCCTATGTCGTTACAGGTTTTCATGCCCGTTTCCCAAGTCATGTTCATAATAAACCATATGCTCCAAATTAATATTATTACACTTTATCCAAGTTATGCCCAAATTCCCAATTACAAGTTATGCCCCAATTCAACGTTTTCTCCTCGTTCTCAATCTAACACATTCGCATATTTCAGCGGTATGCCTAGGATCGAAGGTAGCTTGGCTATATAAAAATAAAAGGGAAAAGATAGAGGGAATAGAATAGAGATGATTATACTAACATGATGGACATATAATGGCAGAAACAAGCAAAAAACATATAGCGGCATAATGACAAGGTAAGCATATAGGAACAGATCTGATGAACATGTGATAATATAACTAATTCTAACATAATAGGGATAGGCATGATGAGATCTAAACAATGATTTAGATGTCCGATTGACAATAGATCTGATTTGGATATAAACATAATAGAACAGGTATAAGGCGATCTAGACAGTGAATTCGATCTCCAATCAAAAGCAGATCTGACATGATAAAGGTTAAGATCCAAGTCATAGTCATGTTAGGATATCATAGATACACAGGTTATAGCAGATCTGATATGATTCAAGTAGTCATAGGCATAGATCCATGTTGTAATCATGTTAAGATTAAATTTTTAATTATTTAGATCTAAAAGTAACTTAAACTCACAACGTTTGGGTCTAGAAAAATAAAAGAATTGAATCACAGACCTCTAAGCTTAAATAACTTGATTGTAAAAGAAGAAAAGGCTTACTTTGATCTGGGAAGAGGCAGCATCTTGTTCTCCATTATTTTTGGTGTGCAAAAAAATGAGTCCATATTTATAGGTTTCCCGAAACCCTAATATGCTAGATCTAACGCATGGGGGTCGACACCTCCTTGGTGTCGACCCATGGGTCGACACCCCCCTTGAGGGGTCGATCCAGGGGTGTGGGTCGACACCCCTGAGCGGAAAAATTCCCCCTCCCCAATTCTGTGCGATTTTTGAATGCTGGACCTAATTTTGAATTTATGGACTTAATATATATATTCTTCTTGCGTGTATAGAAACTTCAAACCTTAATAACTTCTTCATATGGTGTCCGTTTTACACAAACCAGGTGTCTATTTTGACCAAAATTCCAAGACGAATGCAATGGCATAGTCCGTTTCTCTTAGCTTTGATTATTAGATTAATTATTCTTTAATTTATTCTATTTAGTTTTGTTAAATTTACGGGGTGTTACATTCTCCACTACTCAAAGGATTTCGTCCCTGAAATCTCTAAGTTAAGAAGAATGTGTATCCTACCATCCATAACCCATCTACTCATCCACCAATCACGAGCATCCATTGTCCTTAAAGACTTCTAATGCTTATATGAACATATGCAAAGGTGTGTGTATATTTCCTTATACTAATGCGAAGATCAGGCAGTCTATTGATTCAATCAACCTCCTTAATGGAATGTATGATAGTGCCATGAATCCAACATGTATGCAAATAATCTATTACAACATGTAAGTTCTATCTGTGTGCACAATCAGCCATCCAAATGCAATATCCATATGATGATATGCTCAATTTCATCCATTAAAAGAAGAAAAATGCACACACACCCATATGTAGTATGAGAGTGTTTGAGCCGATCTAGTGCATAATGTGTGTGTATATGCGTCCACGAGCAACCAATAGCAAACACTTGCATTCACTTGCATCCATCAAACATAACATATCTTAAATACATGTTTACACCCATGGGATTCCTAACTAAAGGTCGAAGATTCGATTGATAGGTTATACTTTAGATAATAAAAATAAGCATAAATAAAAGCTTCAAAAAGGAAGTTAAGAACATACCCTCGAAAAGAAAAGGGTACAAAGCATGAATCTTGTCTTCGGTCTCCCAAGTTGCATCCTTTGGGTTATCTCCCCACTGAACTTTCATCAACTTAACTTCTCTATTGCGTAGCTTCTTAACTTCTGATCCAAGAATATAGGTAGGAACTCGTCGGACTATAACCTCCCGTTCCACCTCTACTTCCTCCAATATACTCGGCTCAACTACTTCCGCGGTATCATGCAAGCACTTCCGCAAATAAGAAACATGGAAAACATCAAGAACGATGGATAGTCTCTCTGGTAGCTTTACTCTATAGGCCATTTGGCCAATCCTTTCTATTATGGGAAATGGCCCAGCAAATCTTGGTGCCAATTTCCCTATAGATCCAAAGCGAACCACATTCCTCAAAGGTTACACCTTAATGAAAACCATGTCTGCCACTTCAAATTCGATGTCAGTCCATCTCTTTTCTGTGTAGGATTTCTTCCTATCTTGAGCAGTATTCATTCGCCGTCTGATAAGATCAATCTTCTCAAACTTTTCTCTAACCATATCTAGTCGAAGTAGTAGTCTTTCTGTAGATTCCCACCAGCAAGTCGGTGATCTACAGGGTCATCCGTACAATGCTTCGAAGGGTGCCATGCCAATGCTAGCTTGATAACTGTTGTTGTAGGCAAACTCTGCTAAAGGAAGATGCTCTTCCCAAGTTCCATTGAAGTCTAGGATACACAGCCTTAAAAGATCCTCAAGAACTCTGTTCACCCTTTCCGTCTATCCATCTGTCTGAGGGTGATAAGCGGTGCTCAAATACAACTGTGTACCTAATGCTTCTTGCAAGCTCCTCCAAAATTCACTGGTGAAGATAGGGTCACGATCACCTATGGTGGTGGAAGGTATTCCATGAAGATGGACTATCTCACGAACGTAAACTGCTGCTAGACAAGCTGCCTTCCTCTTACTCTTAACTAGAATGAAATGGGCGCTCTTAGTAAGTCTGTCTACTACAACCCAAATACTGGAGTTTCGCTTCTTCGATCAAGGAAAACCATCGGCGAAATCCATAGAGACACTCTCCTCCTTCCACTGTGGAACCTTCAAAGGATGAAGTAAACCAATGGGCTTCTTTTGCTCAGCTTTAACTTGCTGACAAACCAAATATTGAGAAACAAATTCTGCCACATCTTTTTTCATCCCAGGCCAAAACAAAACACTCTTCATATCTCTATACATCTTATCACCACATGGATGAATAGTCATCTTAGAATGATGGGCTTCCTTCTGTCTCCAACAAACTCCCAGTTTAGGGAACATAAAGCCTTCCATCTCGCCGTAACCACCTTTTTCGTCTATGGAATATCTACTGAGGTGACTATAAGTCTCCCCTTTACTAAGCCTATCCAAGATGTCCGAAATATGTGGGCCCTCTCGCAGTTAAGCTCCTATATGATCCAGAAGTGTAGGTCATATCTCTAGCAATGCAAATAGAATAGGCAAAAACTCGGTGGGGGGTCTAAAATCAAAAGTCGATATGAACTCTAAGCTTTTCCTTTCCACAAACAGAGGATTTAAGGCCATCCTCTGCCTACTCAGTGCATCTGCCACCATATTACCCTTGCCAGAGGTATAAGCAATCTTGAAATCATAAGAAGCTAGGAACTCCATTCACCTTTGTTGCCTTTAATTAAGATCTTTCTACGAGAACATGTACTTGAGAGATTTATGATTGGTGTACAACTCGAACTTCTCTCCAAGAAAATAATGACGCCACGTTTCAAGCACGAATACTATGACAGCTAGCTCTAAGTCATGTGTAGGGTAGTTTTTTTCATGAACTCTTAGCTGTCTATCCCCATAACATACCACCTTTCCTTCTTGCATCAGAATCACACCAATCACTGTACCACATGCATCAGTGTATACTGTAAAAACTTTATTCCCATTGGGCAAGGTCAAAACTGGGGCTATTGTCAGAGCCCTCTTCAATCGCTGGAAAGCAACATCACAATATATATCCCATGAAAACGCCAAAATTTTCTTCGTCAGCCTGGTGAGTGGAGCTGATATCTTTGCAAAGTCCTTAATGAACTCCATATAGTAGCCTGCTAACCCCGGGAAACTTCTCACCTCCATTCATTCTTTGGGGTTTGTCAATCCTGAACTGCAACCACCTTTGCGGGATCTAGTACTATCCCTTCTTTTGAAGCCACATGCCCTAGGAATCTCACCTCTTTTATTCAAAAATGGTATTTGGAGAACTTTGCCTTAAGCTGATGCGCACGTAGAGTTTTCAAAACCTCCCTTATATGTAAGGCATGATCTTTCTCGCTCTTCAAGAAAATCAAGATGTCATCAACAAAGACCACGCAAATGTATATAGAAACTCCCAAAATACCTTGCTCATTAGATCAACAAAATAGACGGGTGCACTGGTCAACCTAGAAGGCATAACGAGCCATTCAAAGAAACCATCTGGATTCCTAAAAGCGGTTTTATTTGTACTATCCTCAGCCACCCTCAACCGATGAATCCCCATGGCTAAGTCTAATTAAGAGAATACTGATGCACCAACAAGTTGGTCAAAAAGATCATCTATCCTTGGGAGTGGGTGCTTGTTCTTCTTAGTGAATTTATTCAATTCTCTATAGTCTACACATAAACGAAGCGAACCATCCGCCTTAGTTGCGAATACCACTGGGGCACCCCATTCAGATATGCTTCGCCTAATAAACCCTTTCTCAAGTAGCTCCCCTACTTACTTGCTAAGCTCCCTCCTTTCCCTTGGAGCCATATGGCGCACAGGTAATGCAATTGGCTTTGCATTGTTCACCAAATATATACGAAAATCGATATCGTGCCACGGAGGTAAGCCCCATACCTCATCAAAAACATCAGGATAATCTCGTACTATTGGCACAAATCGCAGATCATCGATAGATGCATCAAGAGAGTCTAGGAAATTAAGCATTACAGACCCTTGCGGGTCACAAGAAATCTCGAGGATTTCTCCATGGCAAGTCAAAAGTCTAACGACCCTCCTCTCATAATCCAGAATGGCACCATACATGGCTAGCCAATCCATCCCAAGAATCAAACCATAGCCCATAATACCGAGCACATATGCATCACACTCAAATTCGATGCCTAACACAGATATTCTCAAACCCCGACAAATCATGGACAAATGAGCCACACCACCAATAGTGTTTGAGACAACTACGGGATCCACTACCATACTAGTATTTAGGTGCAAAGACTCGACCAAAGAATTAGATATAAATGAATGCGAAGCGCCAGAATCAAAAAGAGTTCTAATAGGATGATTGGAAAGAGAAATCAAATCTTCTACGAAAACTTTCCTACCTCTATCTGGAGCACTAGTCGTGAGAGCATGCACCTGTCCTCCAGAAGCTCCTTCCCTTTGACCATACCCATGTTTCTTTGGGCACTCCTTGCCAAAGTGTCTGACCTCTCCAAAATTAAAGCAAGTATTCTTCCTTGTTTTGCAGTCCTTTACCAAGTGAACCTCGCGTCCACAATTATGGCACTTCCTCTTATCCTTATCCTTGTCATTCTTTCTGCCCTTCTTCTGTTATTGTCCTTTCTTAGGTCATACTTTCTTGTTTTGTGTTTCCTCAACCTTAACTTCCTTTGTATTGCTTTTGTCTTCCTCATGCATCAAGGCCATATCAACAAGCCTTTCAAAAGTTGCTCCTATTGGAATATGGGACATAGCTAACCCATAAAGGGGTTCATTCAGTCCTTTAACAAACTGCGAAGCTTTCTTATACGGAGTATCTTCCATTTCCAATCCAAACCTTGCTAGATGGTTAAATTTGTTAACATATTTTTTAACAGTCATGCCTCCTTGCTTGAGCGCCGAGAAACTTTCCATTACGCGCTTTTCTCAGTTTGGGAAATAAACTTCATCTGTCTAAAATCATCCCAAGTCTCCGCCGGATGCTCCGCTTAGGTTACTTCCCACCAGAACGAAGTTTCATCTTTCAGTAGCCAGGCGGCTAACTAGATCTTCCTACAATCGTCCACTTCGAAAATTCCAAACGGATCCTCAATTTCTTTGAGTCAATTCTTGCCTCTACGAAATTCTCGGTTCTACGGAATGGCTTTCCTCCCATGGCACAGAAATCTTTGCATATCTTATGGAAGTTATCTGCATGTGGAGGAGGAGGAGGAACGACAGGTGCAGTTGGGGGAGGAACATCAGCTTGACCATTGGTAGGCGCCGTGGCCTCTAGATACCTACGGAACCAGCCTGGTATCGTATTGCCCTCTGGAATACTAGGTTTCCCAGACATGCTGAAAAGAAATGGAAAGGGATTTAAATAAAGGATCAAAAGATATTACATATGGCTTTGGGGAATTTGTTTTTCAAAACTAACTTTTCTTTTTGAATATGCTTTCTTTTAAAACCTTTTTGATTTTTTTTAATCTAATCTGGTAACCTTCAGCTCTAAAACCAAGTGTGACACCCCATATCCATTAATGTCACTTATTAAGAGAATGCATTAAGTATCGTGAAGCATTATAGGTAAAAAGAAATAGAAACATTACAAGACATATATAAAATAGCAGCAGCATTAAAAACTTTATTAATCATAAAGCATAACATCGTGGTTCAAAACATCATAAGTCTGAAAATACATAAACCCAGTACATCATCTTAAAATTCCTGTCTTGTAGTTAAAACATCAGAGTACAATAATAAAGAAGCATAATCCCTAAAAGAAACATAGTCATAGTAGAAAAGATAAGAACTTGAGAAATACATTTAAGCCGCTCTAAGCAAGACGATAGCAGAATCCTGAGAAAGCTTGAGTATTCCCACCCTGGGAACCTAGGGGGCAATGGAAGAGAAAGAAGAGGAAGCAAACTGGGTCAGACATAAAGTCTGGCGAGTCCAGTTGCTTTTAGCAAATAAATAAGTAAAAGTATCATGACAGACATATAAAGTGGATAAGAAAGATAACATCATAAAAGGCAGGTATGACAAGGTAAACAGGATAAACATGATAGAGTGTATATGCTTCTCTAATGATTCCTCTGCACCGATACTAG
>JASFAX010000385.1:20000-22500 GCA_030737875.1 Allium sativum
AGTACCAGATTTGGCACTCAAAAAATAGTGAAAAACAAGGTGAAACATTGGATTTTCACGTGTGCGCATCGGGCTCGGCACGGCTTCGTTTTGGCAAAGTACCAGGTTTGGCAAAGTACCAGATTCGGCACTTTGCAAAGTACCGGATTTGGCACTCAAAAAAGGCTTAAAAACATGGTGAAACATTGAATTTTTACGTGTGCTCATCGGGCTTGGCACGCCTTGGATTTGGCAAAGTACCAGATCTGGCACTTGGCAAAGTACCAGGTTTGCCAAAGTACCAGGCTGAAAAATACGGTGAAACATCGAATTTTCGCGTGTGCTAATCGGGCTCGGCACGCCTTGGATTTGGCAAAGTACCAAATTTGCCAAAGTACCAAATTTGCCAAAGTACCAGATTTTGGCACTCAAAAAAGACTGAAAAACATGGTAAAACATTGGATTTTCACGTGTGCGCATCGGGCTCGGCACGGCTTGGTTTTGGCAAAGTACCAGGTTTGGCAAAGTACCAGATTTGGCACTTTGCAAAGTACCAGATTTGGCACTCAAAAAGGGCTTAAAAACACGGTGAAACATCGAATTTTCACGTGTGCTAATCGGGCTCCGCACGCCTTGGATTTGGCAAAGTACCAGATTTGGCACTTGGCAAAGTACCAGGTTTGGCAAAGTACCAGGCTGAAAAACACGGTGAAACATTGAATTTTCACGTGTGCTAATCGGGCTCCGCACGCCTTGGATTTGGCAAAGTACCAGATTTGGCACTTGGCAAAGTACCAGGTTTGCCAAAGTACCAGGCTGAAAAACACGGTGAAACATTGAATTTTCACGTGTGCTAATCGGGCTCCGCACGCCTTGCATTTGGCAAAGTACCAGATTTGCCAAAGTACCAGATTTGGCACTCAAAAAATGGTGAAAAACACGGTGAAACACTGGATTTTCACGTGTGCGCATCGAGCTTGGCACAGCTTGGATTTGGCAAAGTACCAGATTTGGCACTTGGCAAAGTACCAGGTTTGCCAAAGTACCAGGCTGAAAAACACGGTGAAACATTGAATTTTCACGTGTGCTAATCGGGCTCCGCACGCCTTGCATTTGGCAAAGTACCAGATTTGGCACTTGGCAAAGTACCAGGTTGGCCAAAGTACCAGGCTGAAAAACACGGTGAAACATCGAATTTTCGCGTGTGCTAATCGGGCTCCGCACGCCTTGGATTTGGCAAAGTACCACATTTGCCAAAGTACCAGATTTGGCACTCAAAAAATGGTGAAAAACACGGTGAAACGTTAGATTTTCACGTGTGCTAATCGGGCTTGGCACAGCTTGGATTTGGCAAAGTATCAGATTTGGCACTTGGCAAAGTACCAGGTTTGCCAAAGTACCAGGCTGAAAAACACGGTGAAACATTGAATTTTCACGTGTGCTAATCGGGCTCCGCACGCCTTGGATTTGGCAAAGTACCAGATTTGACAAAGTACCAGATTTGGCACTTGGCAAAGTGCCAGATTCGGAAAACACATGCGGATCACTCAAAACCACAGTGACTACATGGCAAAATCACAAAAAAAAATGTGGTCGGATTTACCTACGTAGCAGAGACACTTTGGACTACCGGGGTCATATTAGGCTAAATTCCATATATTCCTATATTGGGGGGGGAGGGTGAGGAGGAGGAAGGGGAAGGATTGACCAAAATGGATCAGGCAAAACGCAAGCTGAAACGTTGGTTGATCAACAAAATTTTTTTGTGTGGATTTTTCGGAGAAATTTTTTTTTTTTTTTAAATATTTAAAAATATTAATTTTTAAATATTTTAAAAAAAAAAAATTTAAAAAAAAATTTTTTGAAAATGTTTTCGATGGAAGTGCCCTCCCCAAATTTTTTAAAAATATTTTTAAAAATATTTTTGTTGCGATCTCGGAAAAGTATGGTTTTGGTTGGATTTCACCAGTTTTTCCGAAAACTGGCCAAATCTTGCTAGAACCATGCTGAAATGTGGGCAATTACAGGAAAGCTTGGTTTTGGCTGGATTTTTCCGGTTTTTTCGAAAATAGGACGTATCAAGCAGAAACCCTGGTGAAACGTGGCCGCTCATGGGAAAGTTCGGTTCTGGCGAGATTTCCCAGTTTTTTTGAAAACTGGACGTATCAAGCAGAAACATGGGCGATTACGGGAATCTTTGGTTTCCGCGAGATTTTCCTATTTTCTCGAAAACGGGACTGATCAGGAAGAAACCATGCTGAAACGTGGGCGATATCTCGGAAAAGTTTGGTTTTGGTTGGATTTCACCAGTTTTTCCGAAAACTGGCCAAATCTAGCTAGAACCATGCTGAAATGTGGGCAATTACAGGAAAGCTTGGTTTTAGTTGGATTTTTCCGGTTTTTTCGAAAATAGGACGTATCAAGCAGAAACCCTGGTGAAACGTGGCCGCTTCATGGGAAAGTTCGGTTCTGGCGAGATTTCCCAGTTTTTTCGAAAACTGGACGTATCAAGCAGAAACGT
>JASFAX010000385.1:30000-32500 GCA_030737875.1 Allium sativum
AATAGGTACATCGATCGACCGACCACCGAAATATAATTCCGTGGACTTATACGAAAAGCCCATTGTGCCTGGATTTTATATTGGAAGAGCGGACCAGGCGAAAAGCAAGCTGTAACGTGCGCTGACACTGAAATCTAAGCCTATGGAATTTCAAGCATTTACCCGTGAAATTTACGAAACCTCCGCAGCGAAGCCTCAAACGCGATCGGTTGACCAGCTTTCTGGTAAAGGTGTTCGAGTTAATGGTGTTCACGTGTGCGCATCGGGCTTGGCACGTCTTGGATTTGGCAAATTACCAGATTTACCGAAGTAGAAGATTTGGCAAAGTACCAGGTTTGGCACTCAAAAAAGGCTTGAAAACACGGTGAAACATTGGATTTTCACGTGTGCTCATCGGGCTTGGCACGACTTGGATTTGGCGAATTACCAGATTTAGCACTTGACAAAGTACCAGGTTTGCCAAAGTACCAGGCTGAAAAACACGGTGAAACACTGGATATCGACGTGTGCACATCGGGCTTGGCACGCCTTGGATTTGGCAAAGTACCAGATTTGGCACTCAAAAAATAGTGAAAAACAAGGTGAAACATTGGATTTTCACGTGTGCGCATCGGGCTCGGCACGGCTTCGTTTTGGCAAAGTACCAGGTTTGGCAAAGTACCAGATTCGGCACTTTGCAAAGTACCGGATTTGGCACTCAAAAAAGGCTTAAAAACATGGTGAAACATTGAATTTTTACGTGTGCTCATCGGGCTTGGCACGCCTTGGATTTGGCAAAGTACCAGATCTGGCACTTGGCAAAGTACCAGGTTTGCCAAAGTACCAGGCTGAAAAATACGGTGAAACATCGAATTTTCGCGTGTGCTAATCGGGCTCGGCACGCCTTGGATTTGGCAAAGTACCAAATTTGCCAAAGTACCAGATTTTGGCACTCAAAAAAGACTGAAAAACACGGTGAAACACTTGATATCGACGTGTGCGCATCGGGCTTGGCACGCCTTGGATTTGGCAAAGTACCAGATTTGGCACTCAAAAAATAGTGAAAAACAAGGTGAAACATTGGATTTTCACGTGTGCGCATCGGGCTCGGCACGGCTTCGTTTTGGCAAAGTACCAGGTTTGGCAAAGTACCAGATTCGGCACTTTGCAAAGTACCGGATTTGGCACTCAAAAAAGGCTTAAAAACATGGTGAAACATTGAATTTTTACGTGTGCTCATCGGGCTTGGCACGCCTTGGATTTGGCAAAGTACCAGATCTGGCACTTGGCAAAGTACCAGGTTTGCCAAAGTACCAGGCTGAAAAATACGGTGAAACATCGAATTTTCGCGTGTGCTAATCGGGCTCGGCACGCCTTGGATTTGGCAAAGTACCAAATTTGCCAAAGTACCAAATTTGCCAAAGTACCAGATTTTGGCACTCAAAAAAGACTGAAAAACATGGTAAAACATTGGATTTTCACGTGTGCGCATCGGGCTCGGCACGGCTTGGTTTTGGCAAAGTACCAGGTTTGGCAAAGTACCAGATTTGGCACTTTGCAAAGTACCAGATTTGGCACTCAAAAAGGGCTTAAAAACACGGTGAAACATCGAATTTTCACGTGTGCTAATCGGGCTCCGCACGCCTTGGATTTGGCAAAGTACCAGATTTGGCACTTGGCAAAGTACCAGGTTTGGCAAAGTACCAGGCTGAAAAACACGGTGAAACATTGAATTTTCACGTGTGCTAATCGGGCTCCGCACGCCTTGGATTTGGCAAAGTACCAGATTTGGCACTTGGCAAAGTACCAGGTTTGCCAAAGTACCAGGCTGAAAAACACGGTGAAACATTGAATTTTCACGTGTGCTAATCGGGCTCCGCACGCCTTGCATTTGGCAAAGTACCAGATTTGCCAAAGTACCAGATTTGGCACTCAAAAAATGGTGAAAAACACGGTGAAACACTGGATTTTCACGTGTGCGCATCGAGCTTGGCACAGCTTGGATTTGGCAAAGTACCAGATTTGGCACTTGGCAAAGTACCAGGTTTGCCAAAGTACCAGGCTGAAAAACACGGTGAAACATTGAATTTTCACGTGTGCTAATCGGGCTCCGCACGCCTTGCATTTGGCAAAGTACCAGATTTGGCACTTGGCAAAGTACCAGGTTGGCCAAAGTACCAGGCTGAAAAACACGGTGAAACATCGAATTTTCGCGTGTGCTAATCGGGCTCCGCACGCCTTGGATTTGGCAAAGTACCACATTTGCCAAAGTACCAGATTTGGCACTCAAAAAATGGTGAAAAACACGGTGAAACGTTAGATTTTCACGTGTGCTAATCGGGCTTGGCACAGCTTGGATTTGGCAAAGTATCAGATTTGGCACTTGGCAAAGTACCAGGTTTGCCAAAGTACCAGGCTGAAAAACACGGTGAAACATTGAATTTTCACGTGTGCTAATCGGGCTCCGCACGCCTTGGATTTGGCAAAGTACCAGATTTGACAAAGTACCAGATTTGGCACT
>JASFAX010000385.1:52500-55000 GCA_030737875.1 Allium sativum
ACACGGTGAAACACTGGATATCGACGTGTGCACATCGGGCTTGGCACGCCTTGGATTTGGCAAAGTACAGATTTGGCACTCAAAAAATAGTGAAAAACAAAGGTGAAACATTGGATTTCACGTGTGCGCATCGGGCTCTCGGCACGGCTTCGTTTTGGGCAAAGTACCAGGTTGGCAAAGTACCAGATTCGGCACTTTGCAAAGTACCGGATTGGCACTCAAAAAAAGGCTTAAAACATGGTGAAACATTGAATTTTTACGTGTGCTCATCGGGCTTGGCACGCCTTGGATTTGGCAAAGTACCAGATCTGGCACTTGGCAAAGTACCAGGTTTGCCAAAGTACCAGGCTGAAAATTACGGTGAAACATCGAATTTTCGCGAGTGCTAATCGGGCACGGCACGCCTTGGATTTGGCAAGTACCAAATTTGCCAAAGTACCAGATTTTGGCACTCAAAAAGACTGAAAAACACGGTGAAACACTTGATATCGACGTGTGCGCATCGGGCTTGGCACGCCTTGGATTTGGCAAAGTACCAGATTTGGCACTCAAAAATATAGTGAAAAACAAGGTGAAACATTGGATTTTCACGTGTGCGCATCGGGCTCGGCACGGCTTCGTTTTGGCAAAGTACCCAGGTTTGGCAAAGTACCAGATTCGGCACTTTGCAAAGTACCGATTTGGCACTCAAAAAAGGCTTAAAAACATGGTGAAACATTGAATTTTTACGTGTGCTCATCGGGCTTGGCACGCCTTGGATTTGGCAAAGTACCAGATCTGGCACTTGGCAAAGTACCAGGTTTGCCAATGTACCAGGCTGAAAAATACGGTGAAACATCGAATTTTCGCGTGTGCTAATCGGGCTCGGCACGCCTTGGATTTGGCAAAGTACCAAATTTGCCAAAGTACCAAATTTGCCAAAGTACCAGATTTTGGCACTCAAAAAAGACTGAAAAACATGGTAAAACATTGGATTTTCACGTGTGCGCATCGGGCTCGGCACGGCTTGGTTTTGGCAAAGTACCAGGTTTGGCAAAGTACCAGATTTGGCACTTTGCAAAGTACCAGATTTGGCACTCAAAAAGGGCTAAAAACACGGTGAAACATCGAATTTTCACGTGTGCTAATCGGGCTCCGCACGCCTTGGATTTGGCAAAGTACCAAGATTGGCACTTGGCAAAGTACCAGGTTTGGCAAAGTACCAGGCTGAAAAACACGGTGAAACATTGAATTTTCACGTGTGCTAATCGGGCTCCGCACGCCCTTGGATTTGGCAAAGTACCAGATTTGCACTTGGCAAAGTACCAGGTTTGCCAAAGTACCAGCTGAAAAACACGGTGAAACAATTGAATTTTCACGTGTGCTAATCGGGCTCGCACGCCTTGCATTTGGCAAAGTACCAGATTTGCCAAAGTACCAGATTTGGCACTCAAAAAATGGTGAAAAACACGGTGAAACACTGGATTTTCACGTGTGCGCATCGAGCTTGGCACAGCTTGGATTTGGCAAAGTACCAGATTTGGCACTTGGCAAAGTACCAGGTTTGCCAAAGTACCAGGCTGAAAAACACGGTGAAACATTGAATTTTCACGTGTGCTTATCGGGCTCCGCACGCCTTGCATTTGGCAAAGTACCAGATTTGGCACTTGGCAAAGTACCAGGTTGGCCAAAGTACCAGGCTGAAAAACACGGTGAAACATCGAATTTTCGCGTGTGCTAATCGGGCTCCGCACGCCTTGGATTTGGCAAAGTACCACATTTGCCAAAGTACCAGATTTGGCACTCAAAAAATGGTGAAAAACACGGTGAAACGTTAGATTTTCACGTGTGCTAATCGGGCTTGGCACAGCTTGGATTTGGCAAAGTATCAGATTTGGCACTTGGCAAAGTACCCAGGTTTGCCAAAGTACCAGGCTGAAAAACACGGTGAAACATTGAATTTTCACGTGTGCTAATCGGGCTCCGCACGCCTTGGATTTGGCAAAGTACCAGATTTGACAAAGTACCAGATTTGGCACTTGGCAAAGTGCCAGATTCGGAAAACACATGCGGATCACTCAAAACCACAGTGACTACATGCCAAAATCACAAAAAAAATGTGGTCGGATTTACCTACGTAGCAGAGACACTTTGGACTACCGGGGTCATATTAGGCTAAATTCCATATATTCCTATATTGGGGGGGGAGGGTGAGGAGGAGGAAGGGGAAGGATTGACCAAATGGATCAGGCAAAACGCAAGCTGAAACGTTGGTGATCAACAAATTTTTTTGTGTGGATTTTTCGGAGAAATTTTTTTTTTTTTTAAATATTTAAAAATATTAATTTTTAAATATTTTAAAAAAAAAAATTTAAAAAAAATTTTTTGAAAATGTTTTCGATGAAGTGCCCTCCCAAATTTTTAAAAATATTTTAAAAATATTTTTGTTGCGATCTCGGAAAAGTATGGTTTTGGTTGGATTTCACCAGTTTTCCGAAAACTGGCCAAATCTTGCTAGAAC
>JASFAX010003761.1:0-41568 GCA_030737875.1 Allium sativum
CAGATAATATATGTTAGCACACAAGTTACAATTCACTTAAGTAGTAAGAAGACTTGAGGTTGTAGCTCAGTTTCAATAAGAATTTTAGAAAGCAAAATGTTATTACCGGTTTTCTAACATCTGGGTATCAATTTTTATAAAATATATAAAGTGTTAATAATTAATACAATTAGCCCCACTTATGGTTATTCACATATATAATGGGAAACTCACACTTTGTCTTACCTGTGTTTAATTGATTGATTAATTAATCAATTTATTCTGCTCCATGAATTAGTAATGTTTTCAGCCTTTTACATACAAGTATTATCATATCTCAGGATCAAATTGCCAAAATGAAGGAAAAGATCACCGATACCGATGAAGAAAAATTGACACCGTATGAAGATATCTTATCACAAGTGTTGGACAAGGGTATAAGGGTAGGAGACGCGCTGTTGGGACCATCAAACCAAAAATGCATGTTAAGTCTTGTGCTATTGCACATAAACAATTCGAACATGTTCGTGAAGATAATGATGAGTTGAAAATGAGGGTGGGAAGCGTGGAGTGTATGGTGGAAAATTTGGAGGGTACAGTCGTAAATTTGGAGAGTAAAATGGGAAATTTGCCTGGTCAAATGGAGCTTCTAATAAGCAATGTTGGAAAGTTTTCTGAACAAGGAATTCGCACACTGTTAACTACTTCTGATGTAGGACGCAACACACAATTTTGTGCTTCAAAAGGTGCTGCTACTCAGATCCAGGATACAACCAATGTGGCAAACAATCAAAGATGTGAAATTATCAACTCTGATCTAGACATAGTAGCAATAGGTGTTTATTAGTAGTAAGAAATCAAACTTCCCTTCAAATTTCAATCTAATGCATACTATATAGTTAGTTTAAGCATTTTTGGATGGATGTTGCAGTGCCAGCTCTTGTTATATTATACGTCATGGTATGTGGTTTAGCATGGTTCATGGTTGAATTTTCTTTGAGCTTATTGCTAATAATTCTAACGTGAAGGAAAACAAATAATTTTAAAGGGTCATGCCAATATCATATATTCAATGAGCACAGATGAAGTGATTATACGTCATGGTATGTGGTTTAGCACCTCACTAATTACACGTCACAACAATTAGCAAATTCCGCTCCTACAAGTAGCACAACACAATTTAACAGGAATAAACCACTCATAAACTAGTGCCATTTAAATTTTGATGTGACTAATTGCTTAATTCATTTATACATATGCTATACTATGAGCAATAATCCATGTTTTCACATGTAAAAATCAGAAAGCTATTCACTGGGATGTGGCCCGGAATTTTTTTGCAGTAAATGAATATGTTTCCAAAAGGCCCATGTTAATAACATGTACTTAATGAGCATAAGTAAAACGATGATGTAATAATTATACTTCACAACATTGTTTCTAATGAGAAAGGAGTATGAACAAATTTCAGCCTTACAAGTATCATAGTACAATGCAACTAATAGCTTAATTTTTCACATGAAAGTGATTATTGTTAGTGCTTTCTTTTCAGACTGAATGAATGTGTTAGAGGCTAATTTGGATAAGTAACTGGCACGTGTAACTGTGTAAGTGATTGTTGTGACATTGTTGCTTTCTTCATATTTTTTCACTCCAGTCTAGCTAGTTGTTTTAATAAAATTCTCAGGATCTCGACAACTTTATTGCAATATAGGTACTATATGTCGAGATCTACATCATCCAGGTGCCATGGGAAAGACGTACCATCTAGACATGAAAAATTGGTTTTGGACAATATACTGCTATCAGATGAGAAAACCAACAAAATAAATCATCAATTTGCAGAGACCTTTGTTGAAGTCGGAGTGGGTGGGTTTGTGTATCATCCGAAGCGCCTAATACGATATCTTTAGACGTTGGAGAAGGTATATATAATTTTCATAAGAATTTTACAAATAAATTGTGTTTGCTTTATATCCAAAGCCATTTGTATTAGTTACATGCACATACGATATCTGAACTGACCTTATTGACCTGAGCAACCATTTGTGAGAAAGACCTGAACTGAACTGACATATCGTGCTAAAGAAAATTTGAGATAAAATTTGTTTCCCTTTTTCAGTGTTTATCTAGTGTGGGTTCGACATGAGGGTTTGTTTGGTGTGAACTGAACTGAATTGACATATCGTGCATATTGCACTATGTTGTCTATGCTTGTTTAGGGTTTGTTTTGCTATTAGTTCATGTTGTACATGGAATTGTTTCGTATTGTGGCCTGCAACCGTGTTTGCCTTGACCATGTTGGCCTTGCTGCATGCCCTTGAACTTGCTATGCATTTATACCCACTGTTTTGACTGCTCCTGACCTAGTGACCTGCCATATGCCTATTTGACTATGCTCATCACTCCTTTGATTTACAGCAACGTGGACTTCATCAACATGACCAACACACTCAATCTTCCCCTCCTACAGTTTTATCAAGCTATGTTTTTTCTTTAAGTTTATTACTTTCAATAACTAGCTCAGTTTTATCAGACTTTGTAATTTGACGAATAATTTGTGATAGTTTCCATTTATTGTAAGATTTTGTATAAAGTGTTTATGAAAAATCTTGTTATGCTTTATGTACAAATTGTGTTATGAAAAATATGTGCTGCAGTTTATATATATATATATATATATATATATATATATATATATATATAGGTCTAATACGGTGTGTGAATTACACCATAGATACGGTTGAAAACCGTATCAAACTTCTTGGAAAGCACTATAAAGTGTAAATTAGATACGACTTATATTCGTGTCTATAGATTATTTAGGTACGGTTTATATTCGTATTTATTAATCATTTAGATATGGCTTATAGCCGTGTGTTATTACATGTGAGATACGGGTTGTAGCCGTATCCGTTTGCACTTTAGATACAGCTTCGTAGCCGTATCAAATTTTCCATTAGACATGGTTTACGACCGTATCTAATAATTTAACATGCCATTTTTTGATACACCTTATAGCCATGCCTAATGGCCTTAGACACGGCCCGGAACACAACATAATTTGCATATATGGTGTAGTGTCTCACAAAACTAAGGTGTAGAGTCGATACATTGGGGATAACATACTTTTAGCTCATGAACTCCAACGTGATTTCAAGAAGGCTGGTGTTAGAAATTTCTATCTCAAGGTTGATTTGCATAAAGCAAACGACATGATTAATCATGAATTTATTTGTCATATATGCGAGGTATAGGTTTCCCTATCTACTTTATTAGTTTGATATATGAGTGCATATCCACGTCTACTTTCTTTATTTTATTTCAAGGTATCCCTACGGGGTTCATTCATTCAAGTCGAGGTATTAGACAGGGTGACCCCTTGTCACCTTACTTGTTTATGATTGCTATGGAATATTTCACATTATTAATCAAGCTACTTCGGTCAATGCATTCATCCCTATTTATAAATTTGTAGCATTAATTTCTCACTTGATTTACGCTGATGACCTCATGGTATTTGGGAAAAGTAATGTGCAAACTGCTTCCTCTTTGTAGCATATATTCGATAAATTAAGCAGATTTTCTGGTATCAACGTCAATGCGTACAAAACAAAGATATATTTTAGCAACTATGCAAGATTTTCAAGAGATTACTGATGTTCTGGGTTTTACAGTGGGTACTCTTCCTATAAAATATCTGGGAGTCCCACTATCATCCAACTATGGGCATTATTCTGATTGTTCCTTTCTACTGCAAAAAGTTCAAAAAAGCTTTAAGGCTGGGATATTAATTTTCTAATTTTTGCAAGCAGGGAAGAGTTAATTCAAACTGTCATAACTCCCACCATTTTGTACTAGATTTTCATTTACCAACTTTGTTAATACCTCAAAAAATCCATATGCACATTGAGCAAAGGATGTGGCGTGGATATTATCAGGATCGGTCGTGCATGATGTTATCCATAGCACTTAAACAACACACAATGGATAGGACGCAAC
Organism: Allium sativum; assembly: GCA_030737875.1. NCBI lineage: Eukaryota > Viridiplantae > Streptophyta > Magnoliopsida > Asparagales > Amaryllidaceae > Allium > Allium sativum. The sequence goes on from JASFAX010003761.1 coordinate 3,982, forward strand.
CACATAGAGCAAGACCCAGGTATCAAACCCAAGGAAAATCAAGTCGACCAGTACGACTGAAGAAGATGGCACTATATGCTATGAGAAATGCACTCAATATAAATAAGGATCATACATTTTGTAAAGGCGCTCACAAAAACAGAGCACGCTTGATCTAATATCAAAGTTCGGTCGCACGCATCAAGATAGGATTCAAGGTTGCACGTATTTTTAACAACTGCTCATGAATTGCAACTCTTATTGCTCGATACTTGAATCAGAAACCCATCGGTAGGTCGTATACCAACTCCTAGAAAGAGCACATTCACATCTCAAAGTCGCAAGTCTCAGTCGGTCGCCTCTAGACTAATGAAGATCGTCACTCGCTCGCTCAAATCAGACACAGCTACATTAAGGAACTATGATCGATCGTTCCTTCATCTCGCCATCAAGCAAATTAGATATCTACTCATCGAATGCTAGAAATAGACGCGATCGAAGAGCACCGACCGAAGTCACTTGCTTAACTACTCAAGACACTCGCTCCATCGAGTCGCTCACACATGATAACTGAATACAGCCACAGACAGCTGGCTACAGCTAGCCAGTGGCATGATTGTAATTAATAGAATGAGCGATCCATAGCCTGCATAAACGGATTTCAAGTCATTTCCCAAAGGAAGCTCACCTATAAATATGCCATGGCTGCCATCATAAAGGAGATCGGATCTTTGAAACCACGAAGTGCTGCTAAATTCTATCCTCAACTACTGATTCGGCCATGGCGTCAAGTACAATCTTGTAATCAAGGAAAACGAAGGCATCCTCCTTCTCAATCATTCATCCATCCTTCTTCTCCTCAAATTCTACATTCTCTAGTTTAATTCCAAGATTGAAATATATAAACGAGGGTATATTAAGTGAATATAGAGATGTATGAAAAGAGAGAATTGATGTATTTTGTAATCCTCATTATAAGATTGGAAATCACCTTCACAGTGGACGTAGGCCTAATTAATGGCTGAACCACTCTAAATCTCGTCTCTACTTTACCTTTCTCGCATTTTTCATTTTCAATTGCTGATTAAACACGGTTCCATTTATTTCTTACCGTATTGGTGAAGTACAGTTTTAGTACCTTGGGTGTTTAGACCAATTTTGGCGTAAACATTTTGGCGCCCATTGTGGGGCTGTGTTTGCCTCTTTCCCCATTTCAGATCCGATAAGATTTTCTGAGAGGCACTGTGCTTGAAATCATGAGCATGCCGAAGGAAATCACTGACAAAATCGACAGCATCTTCAACGTTGCCACTTTGCCTACCATCCATCCCGGAGAAAAGGAACCGTTAAAAGTTAAGGCGGTCGTAACCAAGAGGGAGTTGGAAGAAGCAATGACAGGATTAACGAGTCAAATAAGTATTGCAAACGACACAGTGATAAAGAAGATCGAGTCAATGCTCGTTGTTTAAGCCTCTATCGTAAAAGCCACACCAAGTGTCACTGACCTTCCGTTCGCTTGAACAAGTCATGCAAGCGAAATAGATTTTTTTACTGAACTAGGAAATTCTACTCAGAAAACTACGTGTTGTGTCTATGGGTCCTGGCGAAGACCCGACAGGGAGAAAAGTGCTCGTTCCATAAATCAGAATGAAAAGCGCAAATATATCTTAGGTACAAGAGGTGGAGTTTCGGAAAGAAGCGACAAGGGAAGAACCAAACAGCCTAAAAGGAAACCACGCTTTTTCAAGGATTCTGAATTCACCTCCCTTAATGACACCATAGGGAATATCTTCAGGGCAACTAAGAACACAGAAAAGTATCCAGTCCCAAAACGGATGCAAGTCAGAGATGCTGCCATAAAATCAGGAAGATTCTGTCAATTCCATGACCAACCAGGACACGACACTAATGAGTGTAGACACTTAAAATCATTAATCGAGGGGCTGGTCTGGGAGAAAAATTTACTACAATATGTGCAAAGACATTTTCCTATTTCTCCCCAAACAAGGGGCAGCAAACTCTCTGAGGAAAGGACCTAAACTAGCCCGGAACTAATGCTTGGCTAAGGATCAGTAGTTGGTGTCCCGATTATGGAAGTTTTGAACTAAAATTCTCGTCATTATGCTCTATTACTCCATTTCTTACCTTGTTTGCTCAATAGATAGTAGTTGTTTTACCTTGTTGTGCCACTTGCTATATTCATGTTTATATTTGACAATGAATTACTTATGAGTGCCAGTACAAAGGAAATTATCATGTGCTTATCTGAGTACCATACTTATTGCTTCATGCTAAAAACTGATTTTTCAAAATGTAGACATGATAGAAGCAATTAATCATACCTATCCTAGTAGCGAAGGGAGGGTTCTCAAAGCACATTTTGAGCAAAACGGCTTGAAATCACTATAAAAAGCATGCGAATCAAATTGGATGTATAAGCACATCGCATCAACATGACATGTTGTTTTAAGGCAAACAACAAGCTGAAAGGTGGTACTTCCTTTAACAAGCATTTGCTGGAGAAACTGACATTAAGCTTCAAAAAAAGGTACAAGGGAAATAATAAAAACGTCCCATAGATAAATACCTAGGCTGCAAACGTCAGTCCTAGTGTCGGAAGGACCAATAAAACATGCTGGAAGGACCAGCGCAAATCAGAAATCCTAGCCGAAAGGGGGTATCAGAAATCCTAGCTGAAAGGGTGTATCAGAAATCCTAGCTGTAAGGGGGGTATCCAATTTAGGTCTCTATTTGATCATAATAGCCGGATCAAATAAGATCGAAATTAGGTCAAAAACTTGTAACCCATGTCCTCCTATGGGGGCACGTACTCAAAACCAGTCCCCGAAGGGCTCGGGTCACTGAGTTAGTGGGATATGGGATTGGGTACATAAAAAAAACAAATTGTACATACGGAAATGCATTTAATCGAGTTTTCGAAGGGCTTAGGACGCCAAATCAATGAGGAACAAGATTAAATGTACAACAAGATACCCGCGCCTTATAAAAGTGCACATTCAAAAATATATTTTAAAAGGTTTGAATTACTAGACCGTTAAAGAATGCGAATATATGCATAATAAGAACTAAACCCCTCAAAGAAGGGGCAAAAGAGGAAATATGATGTTCTAAAATCAAAGCAAACCAGCGATATTGACGATGAACGGCGTAAAAACGTAACCATCGCATAACCCGTAAAAGCATAACATGATGCAAATAAGTAAAAATTGCAATAAGTTACAGCGTATAACCGTTAACGAGTAATAACAAAACTCAAATTCTTCACAAAGATACACGGTTGTAAAGTTGGTACTGCAAAATGCAAAACAACAGCACATCATTTGGCGATGTCTTCAAGAATGGCGTGGTCGTCGACCAAATGAACCCTAGAAGTACCTTCATTAGCAATAGAAAGTTCCGTCAAAAAAATTGGGATCCCGAAGCTCCATCTCCTACAAGACTGGGGCATGCGCAGGAGCAACATTCTAGACTTCTTTTCCAAGGGATTGAGCTCGTTCATAAGCCAGTATTCTCCTACCTTTTTCTAAAGCAACACGATCGCTTGCCTCAAGGAGGGCCTCTTGCAAAACACTATCTTCCTTATCTTTGGACTAGCTAAGCACTTGCTCCCAGACAAGAGCTAATGTATGGGGGAAGTCCTTGTTCAGATAAATCAAACTTCCGCGGGTCATAACACTAAGGGCGTAAAATCGAAACAGGGTCTCATCAGTTTTAATTCTGGCTTGCTCAAGATCACTGGTTAACCTTGCTTTACCTTCTTCTAAAGTTTCAAGAACCTTACTTTGGGAAGCGATTTTACCACCGAGCATTGCCTTTTCCTGCCGACAAGAAACCACAACCTATTGTACAAAAGTTAATTGAGATTCAGCGAACTATCGGTCGGTTTGAGCTTCATCAAGATGTTTTTTCGGCGGCTTCAATCTCCTCCTGAAGTTTTCTATTATCGGCCTCCAAGCTGCTCATCCTACTGTTCCTATCCTTAAAGAATGCAATTTTGGCCGCTTGACTTTCGATCACACGGATTAATTCAGTCTTATCGTTCTCCAGAAGCTTGATACGCTCAAGATGTTGAGTATTCAACTTCTGAAATTCGAAGGAGAACCTGTTCCATGACTCGAATCGCTCTCTAGAAGTATTTTTGGCCTCATCTAACTGGACTTTGAGCTGATCCATGACAGTGGCAAGCTGGAAGGTCACATATTTTTTTATGGTGCTCAATACTCTAGTCATCATGTGGAGACAAGTCTAAGTCGAGGTCCATCCCCCTTAAGTCCCAGTCTCCGAACATGTCCTTCAATTTAGGATTACCAGGGGCAACTTCATAAGGAGGTCTATCAAGAATTGCTTGAATGTGACAGAAAGCGGGTAGATTAGACATAAAGGATTTGAGCAATGGTTCTGAAGGGAACGAAGAACTGGGGCATAAAAGTTCAGCTGGTTCAAAAGACCCACCAAGCCTATCCTTATCTCGTTTATTATTACCTTCTCTCCCCTTGGCATCCTGGTTTTCTCCTCCAGACACCCGGGATTGTTCATGCTTCTTATTCTTTAATAAACTCGCCAGTGGTGCTTTAAGAGCATCTTAGGTTAGAAGATCTGAAGATGGAAGGGAACGCTTGAGGCAACGAGAAAGACTGGACTATAAGACATTCCATGGATCGACGAGAGAAAATTGCCAGGAGAAACTGTTCGATAAAGATGATCCCATTCCTGGATCTAAGAGAAAAAAGAAGATCTAAGCACCTTAATCATTGAAAGGTGAGAAAGAAGGCCAGGATAGGGAATACACGGAATATATGAAGACAACAAGACTAAAAAAGTTCCAGACTCTGTGATATATCAATTTGACCCAGAAACAAGGGGTTTTTTGTAAAATTCTTACGATTAAAAGGTTTTGAAATACAAATGTTCAAATAATGGTCTTACCTTGAACAAGGTCTTCAGCTAAATCAAGGGGATCAAGACCTTTAAAAGTCTCTAAACCATCTTCCTCTTGGTTGTCCTTAGAAGAATTCTCTCCGCCTCCCGGGTTTTCTTTAGAAGTCACTACAATTCCATCAGACTGCTCCACTTCCCGCACTTGATCCGAGGTGATCTTCAAAGGAGTCACATTCACATCTCCCTGGACAACTTCCTCTAAGGGAGGCCCATCTTTTTCGCACAAGACCATTGAAGTCTTAGGGCCTTTGTGCTTTGAGCGCTTGGATACTGTCTTTTTGGCAGTGGTCGCTTTGCTTTTGAAAGATGCCTCGCTGCTCCCTACGGTGCTAGAACATTTCTTTTTCAAAAATTTCTTGACAAAAGATTTGCTGGTAGCTTCTTTTTTATCAGAAGTATCCACTGCGAAGATGCGTAGAGGGGAAACAAATTGTATTGCTTTAAGAACCCTTTAGTGATTAGGAATTTCCTATTTCTCTCGCCCTTATCAACAACTAATAATGAGTTGCATAAATCTTGGTCGAAGGGTATATTTTGATCGGGAAGCGCTACAACATATCCAAAAGATTTTAAGAAAAAGAAAGAAGGGGCAAGATGAAATTTACCAAATAAAAATACTTACTGCCTTTCATCGAAAAGCCGCAGAAATTATCGGGACATCGGACAAAGACGTACTGATTGGGAAATCCTCGCACACTGTCCACTAAGCCAGTAATAATTTTCAAGCCCCAGCTTTCCATTAAGACAAATGAGGGACGCTGGTTTCTTGTCCTGAAAGCATATAATGAGCATATATCCTTAAATGAAGAAGCCTGATGTTTTTTCCATATTAAAAGGATATAAAGGCTTATCAAAATCACATAACCATTAGGATGTAACTGATACGGGGCAATAGCCCAGCTCCAGAGAATCATTTCTATATAAGGATTAAATGGAGGAACTGCTCCGCTTATCAACATGCAACGAGTAACGGCAACATATCTTTTGGGAGGGATATCTGCGAACTCTTTTTCCCTAGGCAGCTTGGCCTCTTCTTTCTCCGTAATGCTGAATTGTTTGCACAGTTGATGGAACGAGCTGAGAGAAATCTCCGTTGGGTGCCTCTCACTAGGTAATTTAGAAAGTGCACGAGGTTGTGGGAAATCTTACGCAGCGCCTATCGAAGAGACAACATTGGTCATTAACACAACTTGATCAGAACTTTTTGCTCGATCAGACCTTTCGACCTGATCCGACATAGATTGCTTCCTGAAATTATAGGATTATAGAAAAAGGGAAACCTTACTTAGAAACTCCAAAGCCACATGATCAAAATTCATGCTTCAAAATTGGGTTGAGATAAAATCAAAGGAGGAATTTACTTACAGGTGAGCGAACAGTCTCGAATCTAGACAAACAGTCCAGCCAAATCGATATCGAGATCACGGAGGCCTCGACGACAGTGCCGTGCACGAATGCAAGTCAGAACAATGAAAGAACTAGATTAATAAGGAGTTATGAAAGGAATCCAAGCAGTAAAGAGGATTGCTCAGAATAGCGCCGCCATTAAAGCTTTCTTCTGGAAAAGAAGAAGATAGCAAAATAATATATAAAAGAGAGGCGAAAGGATTAGCTAACCGAAATAGTATTTCCATCCGGTCACTCGTATGAAAGACAACCCTATGTTCAGATTAGTGGGCTAAGCATTCGAGCATTGGGGAATCGCTCAAAACAAGCACACATAGGTATATGTGGAAAACCAATTAAATGTGCACAGGTAGGAAAATAAAAAGGGAGATTAAAAGGCGTATATCTAGAGTATTCTCACCACATCAGCTTAATGCCCGATTACACAAAAATGTCCCATTAAATTTCAGCTGGCACCCCAAAATTCAACTATTCACACAATAACAAAAAGATACATCAAGCCTCTCGCTCACAGAGAGAGATAATATTGGTCCACTATAATGAAACAATCCAAAACTTTTTGCACGACCGACCCCTCAACAAGCCAGGACAAGCCTGCCAAACAATGTTGCGATCAGACGTGTCGAAGACAGTAATTCCTTGCTAAAAAGAAATCCCGGACTTCGAGGGGCAAGTGTTAATCCCTCAAAAAATCCATATGCACATTGAGCAAAGGATGCGGAATGGATATCATCAGGATTGGTCGTGCATGATGTTATCCAAGGCACTTAAATGACTCACAAATGATAGGATGCAACCACACAGAGCAAGACCCAAGTATCAAACCCAAGGAAAATCAAGTTGACCAGTACGACCGAAGAAGATGGCACGATATGCCATGAGAAATGCAGCTCAATAGAAATAAGGATCATAAATTCTGTAAAGCCGCTCACAACAACGGAGCATGCTTGATCTAATATCAAAGTTCGGTCGCACGCATCAAGACATGAGTCAAGGTCGCATGTATATTTAACAACTGCTCGTGAATTGCAACTCCTATCGCTCGATACTCAAATCAGAAACCCATTGGTAGGTCGTTTACCAACTCCTAGAAAGAGCACATTCACATCTCAAAGTCGCAAGTCTCAGTTGGTCACCTCTAGACTAATGAAGATCGTCGCTCGCTCGCTCAAATCAGACACAACCACATTAAGGAACTATGATCGGTCGTTCCCTCATCTCGCCATCAAGCAAATCAGATATCCACTCATCGAATGCTAGAAATAGACGTGACCGAAGAGCACCAACCGAAGTCACTCGCTTAACCACTCAAGATGCTTGCTCCATCGAGTCGCTCGCACATGATAACTAAATACAGCCACGGATAGCTGGCTACAACTAGCCAGTGGCATGACTGTAATTAAAAGAATGAGCGATCCGTAGCCTGCATAAACGGATTTCAAGTCATTTCCCATAGGAAGCTTAATTATAAATACGCCATGGCTGCCAACATAAAGGAGATCGGATCTTTGAAACCATGAAGTGCTGCTAAATTCTATCCTCAACTACTGATTCAGCCATGGCATCAAGTACAATCTTATGATCAAGGAAAACGAAGGCATCCTCCTTCTCAATCATCCATCCATCCTTTTTCTCCTCAAATTCTACCATTCTCTGGTATAATTCCAAGATTGAAATATATAAACGAGGGTATATTGAGTGAATATAGAGATGTATGAAAAGAGAGAATTGATGTATTTTGTAATCCTCATTATAAGATTGGAAATCACCTTCACAGTGGACGTAGGCCTAATTAACGGCTGAACCACTCTAAATCTCATATTTACTTTACCTTTCTCGCATTTTTCATTTTCAATTGCTGATTAAACATGGTTCCATTTATTTCTTACCATATTGGTGAAGTATAGTTTTAGTACCTTGGGTGTTTAGACCTATTTTGGTGTAAATAAACTTCCAGAACATACATTAGACAAATTACGTTCACTTTATGAAGATTTCTTTTGGGGTAAGTCACAAAACAAAGTTAGTTGGAAGAATCTATTTTAGCCAAAAATGAGGGTGGTATTGGTCTAAAACTATTCATTGATTTAATAAAGGCTTCGGCAATTAAATTACTATGGGATTTTTTGTCTCATTATACATTTTGGAGTTCTTAGATTGTAACACCCCATAATTCTAACAACACTATAATGATAAACTAAGGAATGCTTAATTAAATATTTTGAATTAAGTAAAATGGACTGTGCCATTGCGTTCATCTCAGAATTCTGCTTAAGATAGACACCAAGTTTGCGTAAAATGGACATCGTATGAAGAAGTTATTAAGCCTAAAAGTTTGTATACATACAAGAGAAATTTATATAAACAAACCAAAATCAGAATTAAAAATAAATCAAAATCAGAAGCGGAAAGTAATGGGGGAATCGACCCTTTAGGGATCGACCCCGTCCTGGAGGTGCCGACCCATGGGTCGGTCCCCACACGGGGTTTGTCGACACCAATGTCGACCTCCCAGATCTGGGCAGAATCCATTTTCTGAACGTAGACTCGTTTCTTGAATAGATTCGTTGACACTAGGCTATAAATAGGACCTTAGTCCCATTGTTTTATTCACTTGAATCAATGGCGACAATGAAGTGCTACCCCGACTCAGAGTAAAATAGCCTATACTTCTTCAATGGCAAGCTATACGTATTCAGAGATCTGCGCTACAACATCTACAATCGATTCCCTGTTCTTTAGATCCAATCACAATGAGTCTATGTTGTTTTTAGATATAAACACCTAAAATGAAATATTGACATGCCTATAAGTTTGGATCTAAACCTATGCCTGTTAGTATTCTCAATCATAACAGATCTATTGTTATTTATATACCTAATTCACAGCCTAGATCTCAGTATGCATGTTTATGATATCCCTATTTGTCAGTTTGATTAATCATGTCAACTTATGCCTATCATGTTAGTTTGTCTAATCATGTCACCTTATGCCTATTATGTTAGTTTGCCTAATTATGTCATCTTATGCCTGTTTTATTTACTATACCTATTCTTGTTCTCTTCTCTCCCTCTTTCCCTTTTTGTTTTCATAGTCAGGCTACCTTCGAGCCTAGTCATACCGCTGAAATACGCGAACACACAAAATTGGGAACGATTGGAAATTATAAATTTAGGGCATAATTCATATTGACACATGATTTGGGAATTTCAGGCATAATTTGTACCTTGAACCAAAACTTGGGATTTGAGGGCATAATCTATATCTTGATCTAAATATGGGGCATACCTTGTATCGTATATCGGATGGGGATTCGGGGCATAATAAACATGAAAATTTGTTAGTAATGAAAATTCCTAAATTCACAGTAATTAGAAACTGTAACCGCACTTAAACACGAGGTTAGATTACACTTGTGGTAGAAGTCTGCCCGAAACAGCCTGGCAAATCCAGCAGCTACAAGTGGTGAATCTAATGTGCGGGGTCTAAGTGCATAAACGTACACGTGACGGTGCTAAGACACGAGGTTAAGTTCGACCTATGGAAGAAGTCTGCCCGGGCCTTACCGGCATATCCATCATCCACAAGTGGCAGACTTAATGTGGGAGGTCTAGCGCAGTAATAACCAGTAATGAATGAAAGGTAATAAACTTGTGATACTTAACCTGTTTGAATCCATAAGGATTACATGAACCTGTTAACTTGAGTAGGGGAACCTTGCTTGAATCAGTGGGAGGTTAAGTAAATCTTGTGGCGGTGGGTAATATTTATATATATAGGCCCACAAACTTAACCTGTTGGGGTTATGCAATCTTGATAAACCAATAGGCATAACATGTTGAAATCCTAGTTGTAACTCCCTACCTCCGCTAGGGTTACTCACAAAGGGAATGCACTAGTTTTGGTAGAGTATTATCTAGGTAAACATACACAGAGATATCACGAGGCAGAACATAAATAAAGCAGCGGTAGTTCATTACTTTCAAGAAAAGAGTCAAAACCTCGTATATCCAAAGTACAAATTATTCCATTACATAAAGTTCTAAATAAAGAAGCATAAACTTAAGATAACAAAAGTAAATTATTCCCCAAAAATAGCAGAAGTGCATCCATAGCATAGCTCAAGACCAAACCGTACATGAGCTGACAGAAAGCAAAATCCAAGCTAAGAGCTAGCGTTTCCACCCTGAGAACCTGGGGGGGGGGGGGACGAAAGAAAAAGGGTCAATCATAAAGACTGGTAAGCCCTAGTGACATTCAGCATAAAAACTAGTAAAAGTAACATGACATGTGAAAACTGGGATTAAACATAAGAATGATAACAGGACTGGTATGATAACTAAGATAATAAGATAAGTCAAGTCTAGCATCGCATATTCAAGATTCGCTGCACCAACTGTACTATTATTCTAACCCATGTCAAGTATTAACCATGAAATGATCCCTTGGCCCAATATCATGAAATGACCCATTACGGGGTCCTACAGTACGATCTACTAATCGATCGGCTCCCTACAATTTCTAGCTCGTCATGTGTCTGTGTCATACGACCCAATCACGAAATGTAGTCACTTGTGCTAGGTCCACCATAGGGTGTATCAAGCCCTGGGGTGCCAACCATCGACACGAATCAAGCATGCACAGTGTAAACCTACTGGTGCCCAATGCCTGCTTCTTCAACTCTGCACTACGTGCACGACCATAGTCCGCCTGAACCTACAATGGCGCACCTACTCACCCATCGTTCTGGTCGCTTACAATCAGCCCAGTAATCGTGCCCCACCCTGCCTAGTCCTAGGGTATCGTGATACATCTAAGTGGCTTACTGCTGAAAAGGACCGTGTAACTAGGGTTTCTAATGGGTTAAGTGTTCTCATTCAAATCCGTGACTTAACCCTATCCAAATCATGTATCAAGTTGGTTAAGTGTGTTCAAGCGGTTCATGACTTAACCCTATCCTGTGGCATTAAATAAATTAATGCACCCAACCTCTCACATTAGACTTTGTTGTGGTTACTGGATGTACCGGGCGGGTCCGGGCAGATTTACACCACAACCTAGTCTAACCTCGGGTTTCAAGCGCGATATGACCAACTACCCACATTGGGTCCTATTGTTTGCAGTTACTGGATTCGCCAGGCAGTTCCGGGCAGATTTATACTGCAAACTCAACCCAACCTCGAGTTGGCCATGTTCAAGTTTATTCTAAGTGTCATGTCCAGGTTCAAGTTTCGAGTCTAAATTCATGTCAAGTTTTCATGACCTGTTTCATGTCAAATCGTGTCAAGTTCATGTCTATATCCAGGTTCAAGTTATAACAATGTTCAAGTTTCAAGTTTATAGTAAATTCAGGTTTTCCTAAACTACCCAAATCGTATTCCCATCGCACGTGAATTCGAATCGATACAAACAAATCTAATTAGGGAATAACATAGAAAGAACGGGCATAAGTTGGCAAAAGTGATTATAAGTCAAGCATGGTAGAACTTGAGATAAATGACTACAACAATACTGGCATATGGAATCGTGGTCTCAAATATCTAACCTAGCAAAATAGGGTGATAGTCATGGTAACAGTTGACATAAGATAATAACCCCAAACTTGTGAATAACAACTAATTCAACATCACAGGCATGTTAACATCATGGACATGAGAGGTTTAGGTTCACAACATGTTTAGGCCCCAAATCAATTTCATATAAATATTCCCACAAGTCAAGATTCAAGATGAATAGATCCAAGGTGAATAATAGTAGATCCAAAATAATAGATCCAAAAGGAACAATAATAGACCCAACATATACAATGATAGATCCAAGATAATTATCATACTTAGGTTCAATTTCAATTCACGACATTCCATATTAAATTTAAAGTTTAGATCTAAAAGTAACTGGGGCTTACAGATCGTGGTTTGAGAATTAGAAAACAAAGAGGCGATGTTGAATCTCGAGTCTAACAGAAATCCCCCAAACAACAATACTCTAGACGTAGCCTTGTTGGAGAAGAAGCAATTCCTTTTCTCTAACTTTTCAACCAGAGTTTTAGCAGCATAAGACTAGAGAGAATTTGTGTAGAGAGACTAGAGTTAGGGGTTGTTTATATAGGGTCAAACCAACGAATTTAGACAGAAATCGGACTAGAAACATCAGAGTGAACTCTGACTCAAAAATGGGCTCGGCAACCAGGTCGACACCCAGGTCGACTCTATGGTCGACCTGGTCCTGGGCAGGTCGACACTATGGTCGACCCCCAGGTTGACCTGGTCCTGGGCGGGAAATTTCCCGCCCAGTCCGTTCTGGGGTTTGAATTTGAAATTTGAATTCGAATTCTGAGCTGTTTTTGAACTTGAAATTTCTGAAACTTTGAAGGGTCATAACTTGGTCATACGGACTCCGATTTTCGAAAACTCAGACTCGTTTCCAAGCAGAATTTCGAGACGAACGTAATGGCTTAACCCATTGCCCTTGATTATTATTTTAAAAATTAATTCTGCCTTGATTTATAGTTATAACACGTTATCAAAATACGGCTTGTTACATTCTTCCCTCCTTAAAGGATTTCGTCCCCGAAATCTCTAAGTTAGGGAGGATGTGTCCTACCATCCATCATCCATCTACTCAAACATCATCCACAAGCAACCATTGTCCTTAAAAGATTTCTAGTGTTGTACGAACATATGCAGAAAGTGTGTGTATATGTACTTATCTAATGCAAAAGATCAGGCGGTTACTGATTCAGTAGACCTCCTTGATGCAAAATATGTTAGTGTAATGAATCCAACATGTATGCAAAATTCCTAACATACTTTATAATCTCTACATGACTGCACAAACATTCATTCATATGCAACATCCAAGTGATATCATAACAAGTTCCATCCATGTACAAGTATAAGCACTCATGCATATGCAACATGAAAATGTGACTGAGCCGATCTAGTGCCTAATGTGTGTCATGCATCCACTAGTAATCACTTGCAAACACTTGCAACCATTTGCAAGCATCAACCATAACATGTTTCAATCACATGTTTACATCCATATGGTTCTACCTAAGGTTCTCAAGATAAGATCGAGAAGATAACAAGACAAACATAACATGATACGAAAGGTTTTCTATCTTATAGGGAAAAGAGATCGAGAATGTACCCTCAAAAAGAAATGGGTAAAGCGCGTGTATCTTATCTTCGGTTTCCCAAGTTGCGTCTTCTTGGGCTTCACTCCACTGTACTTTAACTAGCTTGACTTCTCGATTCCTTAGCTTCTTGATCTTCGTTCCTAAGATACGAATCGGAACTCGCCTCAATGTTGCTTCTTTTTCCACTTCTACGCCTTCAAGGATGCTTGGGTCAACCACTTCGGCTGATTCATGTAAGCACTTTCGGAGATGCGAGATATGAAAGACATTTTGTACTCCGGCCAGCTTCTTGGGTAAGTCTACCTTATAGGCCATCTGCCCAATCCTCTCAGTGATAGGGAACGGTCCTACGAACCTTGGTGCTAGCTTTCCAACCGCTCAAACGAACCACATTGCGTAAAGGAGAAACTTTTACAAAGACCATATCTCCGACTTCGAACTCTAGGTCTGTCCTTCTCTTGTCCGCATAAGATTTCTGTCTATCTTGGGCCGTTTTCATCCGTCTTCGTATCAACTCAACCTTCTCAGAAGTGTCTCTTATCATGTCGGGCCCAAGTATAAGTCTGTTCGTCGTCTCACACCAACAAGTTGGTGACTTGCACGGTCTTCCATACAAGGCTTCGAACGGTGCCATTCCTATGCTAGTTTGGTAGCTATTATTGTATGCAAACTCCACGAGAGCGAGATGGTCTTCCCAAGTACCACCAAAATCAAGAATGCATAGTCTCAAAAGATTCTCTAGTACCATATTTACCCTTTTGGTTTGTCCATCCGTCTACGGGTGATAGGCCGTGCTTAAACTCAGTCGTGTACCCATTGCTTCTTGCAGACTATTCCAAAACTGGCTAGTGAAAATCGAGTCACAATCACTAACTATACTAGAAGGAACCCCGTGCAACCGTACTACCTCTCGAAGGTAAATAGATGCTAGCCATGATGCAGTCCTCTTGCTTTTCACCGGAATGAAGTGAGCACTTTTCGTGAGTCTATCTACTATGACCCATATGCTAGTATTTCCCTTCCTTGACCTAGGCAATCCATCCACGAAATCCATAGAGATACTTTCCCACTTCCATTGCTGAACCTCCAAAGGATGTAATAGCCCACCGGGCTTCTTCGACTCGGCCTTTACTTGTTGGCACACCATGCACTTTGAAACGAACTCTGCCACGCCCTTTTTCATTCCAGCCCAAAAGAAAATGTGTTTCATATCTCTGTACATCTTATCCCCTCCGGGATGTATAGTCATCTTCGAGTGATGCGCCTCTTCGAGAACTTTATTTACTAATTCTCCCACTTGTGGGACACATAGCCTTCCATCGCGCCTTAGCCATCCCTTGTCATCTATGGCATACCTACCGAGGTGACTTGTCGTCTCACCACTAATCAATTTGTTCATAATCTCGACTATCTGTGGGTCTTCCTTCTGTGAAGTCCCTACTTGGTGTAGAAGTGTAGGTCTTAGCTCAAGAGATGCTAACATAACAGTCAATGACTCAACAGCAGGTGTAAAATCAAAGGTTGCTATAAACTCTAGACATTTCCTTTCAACAAACAAGGGGCTCAAAGTCAACCTTTTCCTACTTAGCGCATCTGCCACCACGTTCCCCTTGCCAGGGGTATAAGCTATATCGAAGTCATATGATGCCAAGAAATCCATCCACCGCTGTTGTCTCAGATTCAAATCTTTCTGTGAGAAGAGGTACTTAAGCGATTTGTGGTCGGTATACAGCTCGAACCTCTCCCCTAGAAGATAATGGCGCCAAGATTTAAGTGCAAAAACGATCGCCGCCAACTCCAAGTCATGTGTGGGATAGTTCTTCTCATGAACTTTAAGTTGTCTACCCCCGTAGCAAATCACTTTCCCTTCTAGCATTAGGACTGCGCCTAATCCCGTGCCACATGCATCTGTGTACACGGTAAACATCTTACCTCCATCGGGTAATGCCAAAACTGGAGCTGTGGTGAGGGCTCTCTTGAGTCTCTGAAAAGAAATCTCACATTCTATGTCCCATGCAAACGCTAGGTTTTTCTTCGTTAACCTAGTAAGAGGAGCTGAAATCTTAGCGAAGTCCTTAATGAACTTCCTATAGTAGCTTGCCAAACCGAGAAAGCTTCTCACTTCAGTTGCGTTCTTAGGAACTTTCCAGTCTTACACCGCAACTAACTTTGCAGGGTCCAAGGCTATGCCTTGCTTAGAAACTACATGTCCAAGAAACCGAACTTCCTTCCTCCAAAAATGGCATTTGGAGAACTTAGCCTTTAACTGGTGTGCTCTAAGCGTATCCATGACTTCCTTGAGATGTCTAGCACGCTGTTCTTCATCCTTTGAGAAGATCAAAATATCGTCCACAAAAACCATTACAAACTTGTTAAGGAACTCCCGAAACACCCTACTCATCAAATCTACAAAGTACGCGGGTGCATTCGTTAACCCAAACGGCATGACGAGCCATTCGAAGAACCCATCTGGAGTCCTAAACGCAGTTTTGTCAATGCTATCCTCAGCCACTCTAAGCTGATGGAATCCTATGGCTAGATCGAGTTGAGAGAAAACAGATGCTCCCACAAGCTGGTTAAACAAATCGTCGATTCTTGGTAGTGGGTGTCTATTTTTCTTAGTTAGCTTGTTTAACTCACGATAATCTACGCATAGACGAAGCAAACCATCCGCCTTAGTAGCGAATACCGCCGGAGCACCCCATTCAGAAATGCTTCGTCTTATGAAATTTTTCTCAAGCAACTCCTTAACTTGTTTACTGAGCTCTCTTCTTTCTCGTGGAGCCATGTGCCTAACTAGCAATGAAACTAGCTTGGCATTATCAACAAGATAAATACAGAAGTCTATCTTGCGTTTAGGGGGTAACCCCTTTACCTCATCAAAGACATCTGGATATTCTCGAAACACTCTTACAGATTGCAAATTGTCGATGGACGAGTCAAGAGATTCTAGATAACACAACATGACCGGACCCTTAGGATTACAAGAAATTTCAAGGGTATTACCAAGGAGAGTCATGAGCCTCACTACCCTTCGTTCACAATCAAGAATGTCTCCATAAATGGACAGCCAACCCATACCTAGGATCAAACCGTATCCCATAAATCCGAGAACATAAGCATTACACGTGAATTCTACGCTTAAGATAGAAATCCTCAAATCCACACACATCATAGATAAATGAGCGGAGCCCCCAATTGGATTTGAAACACTAACGGGATCCTCAACTAGACTAGTACTTAGGTGTATATTTTTAACAATATCAGAAGAAATAAAAGTATGCGATGCGCCAGAGTCAAATAAGGTTCGAACAGAAAATTCAGAAATGTAAACAAGGCTTTCTACGGAAATATTACTACCTCGGTTAAGTGCTGGAGTGGTGTTGAGAGCAAGCAACTGCCCTCTAGAAGGTCCTGCTCGCTGGGCCTGCCCTTGCCCTTGCTTCTTAGGGCAATCTTTGCTGATGTGTCCAGTATCTCTACAATGAAAGCATTCACCCAACTTTCTCTTCTTCCTTCTACAGTCTTTAGCTAGATGTCCCGTAATACCACAAAAGTTGCACTTCCTTGTCTCACGTGGTTTGTTAGTATTGTTGTTGTTCTTGTTATTCTTTTTATTCTTATTGCCTCCCTTCTTGAAGTCAACCTTCTTATTCTGAGTCTCTTTAGGCTTAACCTCCTTCTTGCTATTCTTGTCTTCCTCATGAAGTAGGGCCATATCCACCAAGCTTTCAAAGGTCGCCCCTATGGGTATATGAGTTATGGCCAAACTGTGTAGTGGCTCGTTCAATCCTCGAGCAAAGCGTACAACCTTCTTCTGAGCTGTGTTAACCAAGTCCAATCCGAACCTAGCAAGCTGATTAAACTTATTCACGTACTCCCTAACAGTCATGTCCCCTTGCTTAAGTGCTAGGAACCTCTCCATCTGAAGGTTCTCTTCTGCTGATGATAAGAATTTAAGCCCAAACCTCTCTCTAAAGTCTGCCCAAGTCTCAACTGGCCTGGTAGCATTGGTGACTTCCCACCAAACTGCATCTTCCTCTTTCAACAACCATGCTACCAACTGAACTTTCCTATGATCCTCCACATCGAAGATAATAAACAAGTCTTCAGTCTCCTTTAGCCAGTTTCGTGCCTCAATGAAGGTTTCAGTTCCAACGAAGTTCTTGCCGCCCATTGCTTTAAAGTCTTTGCATATTTTGGCAAAGGCGGTACCAGGAGGAGGAGGAACCGCGACCACTGGGGGAGGAGGAGGGATGTCTGCCGAGCCCGCGCCGTTGGCCCTAGCTTCTAAGTACCTTCGGAACCATCCAGGTACAGGTACTCCCTCAGGGTGGTTAAGATCAGACATGCAGAAAAACAAAAAAAAAAGATTCAAACGAGGAAACAAAGGAAAGTGCTAATGGCTTTTGGGGAATAGCCTTTTTAAACATAAAACATTTATTGAAAAATGCTTCTTTATAAACGGTTTCGGTAAATAGTTTTAGAAGGTTTTTAAAACTTTTGCCCCATCTGGTAACCTTCTACTCTGATACCAAATGTAACACCCCACCTCCACTAGGGTCACTTACAAAGGGAATGCACTAGTTTTGGTGGAGTATTATCTAGGTAAACATACACAGAGATATCACAAGGCAGAACATAAATAAAGCAGTGGTAGAGATTAAAAACCAAATTTCATTACTTTCAAGATAAGAGTCAAAATCTCATATATCCAAAGTACAAATTATTCCATTACATTAAGTTCCAAATAAAGAAGCATAAACTTAAGATAACAAAAGTAAATTATTCCCCAAAAATAGCATAAGTGCAGCCATAGCATAGCTCAAGACCAAACCGTACATGAGCTGACAGAAAGCAAGCTAAATCCAAGCTAAGAGCTAGCATTTCCTCCCTGAGAACCATAGGGGGGCGAAAGAAAAAGGGTCAGTCATAAAGACTGGTAAGTCCTAGTGACTTTCAACATAAAAACTAGTAAAAGTAACATGACATGTGAAAACTGGAATTAAACATAAGGATGATAACAGGACTGGTATGATAACTAAGATAACAAGATAAGTCAAGTCTAGCATCGCATATTCAAGATTCGCTGCACCAACTGTACTAATATTCTAACCCATGTCAAGTATTAACCATGAAATGATCCCTTGGCCCAATATCATTAAATGACCCATTACTGTGTCCTATAGTACGATCTACTAATTGATCGACTCCCTACAAGTTCTAGCTCATCATGTGTATGTGTCATACGGCCTAATCACGAAATGTAGTCACCTGTGCTAGGTACACCACATGGTGTATCAAACCCTAGGGTGCCAACCACCGACACGAATCAGGCACGCACAGTGTAAACCTACTGGTGCCCAATGCCTTCTTTTTCAACTCCGGACTACGTGCACGACCATAGTCCGCCTGAACCTACAATGGTGCACCTACTCAGCCGTCGTTCTGGTCGCTTACAATCTGCCCAGTAATCGTACCCTACCCTGCCTAGTCCCAGGGTATCGTGATATATCTAAGTGGGTCACTGCTAAAAAGGACCGCGTAACTAGGGTTTCTAATGGGTTAAGTTTTGTCATTCAAATTCGTGACTTAACCCTATCCAAATCATGTATCAAGTTGGTTAAGTGTGTTCAAGCGGTTCATGACTTAACCCTATCCTGTGGCATTAAATAAATTAATGCACCCCAACCTCTCACATTAGACTTTGTTGTGGTTACTGGATGTGCCGAGAGGGTCTGGGTAGATTTACACCACAACCTAGTCTAACCTCGGGTTTCAAGCGCGATATGACCAACTACCCACATTGGGTCCTATTGTTTGCAGTTACCGGATTCGCTGGGCGGTTTCGGGCAGATTTATACTGTAAACTCAACCCAACCTCGAGTTGGCCATGTTCAAGTTTATTCTAAGTGTCATGTCCAGGTTCAAGTTTCGAGTCTAAATTCATGTCAAGTTTTCATGTCATATTTCATGTCAAATCGTGTTAAGTTCATGTCCATATCCAGGTTCAAGTTATAACAATGTTCACATTTCAAGTTTATAGTAAATTCAGGTTTGCCTAAACTACCCAAATCGTATTCCCATCGCAAGTGAATTCAAATCGATACAAACAAATATAATTAGGGAGTAAGATAGAAAGAACGGGCATAAGGTGGCAAAAGTGATTATAAGTCAAGCATGGTATAACTTGAGATAAATGACTACAACAATACTGGCATATGGAATAGTGGTCTCAAATATCTAACCTAGCAAAATAGGGTGATAGTCATGGTAACAATTGACATAAGATAATAACTCCAAACTTGTGAATAACAACTAATTCAACATCACAGGCATGTTAACATCATGGACATGAAAGGTTTAGGTTCACAACATGTTTAGGCCCCAAATCAATTTCATATAAATATTCCCACAAGTCAAGATTCAAGATGAATAGATCCAAGGTGAATAATAGTAGATCCAAAATAATAGATCCAAAAGGAACAATAATAGACCCAAGATATACAATGATAGATCCAAGATAATTATCATACTTAGGTTCAATTTCAATTTACGACATGTCCATATTAAGTTTAAAGTTTGGATCTAAAAGTAACTGGGGCTTACAGATCGTGGTTTGAGAATTAGAAAACAAAGAGGCGATGTTGAATCTCGAGTCTAACAGAAATCCCCCAAACAACAATACTCTAGACGTAGCCTTGTTGGAGAAGAAGCAATTCCTTTTCTCTAACTTTTCAACCAGAGTTTTAGCAGCATAAGACCAGAGAGAATTTGTGTAGAGAGACTAGAGTTAGGGGCTGTTTATATAGGGTCAGGCCAACGAATTTAGACAGAAATCGGACTAGAAACATCAGAGTGAACCCTGACTCAAAAATGGGCTCGACAACCAGGTCGACACCCAGGTCGACTCTATGGTCGACCTGGTCCTGGGCAGGTCGACACTATGATCGACCCCTAGGTCGACTTGGTCCTGGGCGGGAAATTTCCCGCCCAGTCCGTTATGGGGTTTGAATTCGAAATTTGAATTCGAATTCGAATTCTGAGCTGTTTTTGAACTTGAAATTTCTAGAACTTTGAAGGGTCATAACTTGGTCATACGGACTCCGATTTTCGAAAACTCGGACTCGTTTCCATGAAGAATTTCAAGATGAACGTAATGGCGTAACCCATTGCCCTTGATTCTTATTTTAAAAATTAATTCTTCCTTGATTTATAGTTATAACACATTATCAAAATACGGGTTGTTACACTAGTAGTGGGGATCAAGCTTACGGGGAGCTTGTTTCATCTGGTGCGTGGGACCCATTTCAGTCAGTAACCCATCTTGGTATCAAACGGGGAACCCCGAACTAGGTTGGGGTATGGGCACGCTTACTGAGCTGATAATAAGAGGTCACTTGAGTGAGCGTGTTTGACGGCGCGTTCCAACGGAGTCATGTGCATGCATAAGTCCGCTTGCTAGGGATGATAAGACGCTGTAACATCTGTAGATATGGTTTGTGCACATCTTGTAAACAAAGGGTTGCCAATTTAGGATGTGATACATCCTACCGTGGGGCCAACACAGGGTATTTACGAGTTAGGGAGCCGATCGATTGGGGGTAGTAATTAGGGTACATCTAGTCTTGCTTGTTTAGGAGCCTATTCTTCTCATTGGGGGCTAACACCTGCCAGTTCTGTTGGGCTACCTGTTGTTGTATGGGGGTAAAACCTCTCATTGGAAGTACACCTAAGTCTACTATCTTGTACTTGTTGGGAACAGCTTGTTCCTGTTATACTAGTATTGGTACAGATAAAAGTATTATAGAGAAGTGCAATGCATGTTCTGTTCTGTTTATCCTGTTTACCTTGCTATACATGCCTTTTGACACTATTATCTCTCTCCAACTTATATGCCTGCATGATGCTTTTACTTATTTATATGCTAAAAGTAACTGGACTCGCCAGACTTTATGTTTGACCCATTTTGTTTCCTCTTCTTTCTCTTTCGTTTCCCCCTAGGTTCTCAGGGTGAGGATACTCGAGCTTGATTGGGATTCTTCTTTCCTTCTTCTTGGAGTTGCTTAGAAGTACTGCTTGATTTCGTATCTTCTCTACTATGGCTATATTTTGGGGATTGTGATCTTTTCATGTATTAATGTACTATGATGATGATTTTTGTATAAGGCAGAAGTTTTATGTTTTCAGTATTACAGACTTATTATGTAATCGGGTTTGAACCATGAAGCTTTTCTACTAAATAAAATTTTAATTATATTGTTATTTTATGTCTGTCTTGTAATGTTTCTGTTTCTGTTTCTATTTCTGTTTACGTATAACGCTTCACGAAACTTAATGCATTTTGATAAAGAGTGATATTAACAGATGTGGGGTGTCACATTTGATATCAGAGCTGAAGGTTACTAGATCAGATAAAAGATTTTGAAAGTTGTTTTCAAAAAAGGTTTTAAAAGAAAGAATTTTCAAAAGAAGAGCCTGTCTTGAGAAACATATTCCCCAAAGCCATAGGAAATATCTTTTGATTTTCTATTCGAATCCCTTTTTCCTTTTTCTTTTCAGCATGTCTGGGGAACCTAATATTCCTGAGGGCATTACGATATCGGGTTGGTTCCATAGGTATCTTGAGCCCACGGCACCTACCGGAGGTCAAGAAGACGTTCCTCCCCCAGCTCACCCGTTGTTCCTCCTCCTCCTCGGCATGCCGATAATTTGTCTAAGATATGCAAATAATTCTGTGCTATGGGCGGAAAGCCATTCCGAGGAACTGATACTTCTGTAGAAGCAAGGAATTGTCTTAAAGAGACGGAGTATTTGTTTGGAACTTTCGAAGTTGACCATTGAAGAAAGATTCAGTTGGTCATTTGGCAACTGGAAGACGAAGCCTCATTCTTTTGGGAAGTGACGCAAGCAGGGAGTCCAGTGGAGACTTGGGATGATTTCCGATAGAGATTCAAAATGAAGTTTCTTTCTCAAACTGAGCAAAGCATACAAATGGAAAGGTTTTTAGCACTTAAGCAAGGAGCCATGTCTGTGAAGGAGTATGTTAATAAGTTTAACCAATTAGTGAGGTTTGGTTTGGACCTACTAAATGCCCCGCGCAAGAAAGTTTTGAGGTCCGCTAGAGGATTGAATGAACCCCTCCATGGGTTAGCTATGTCTCATATTCTGGCGGGAGCAAATTTTGAGGAACTTGTTGATATGGCGTAAACGCATGAAGAAGATAACAGTGAAAAGAAAGAGGCTAAGGTTGAGGAAACAAAAAACAAGAAAGTGTGACCTAAGAAAGAACAACAACAACAAAAGAAGGGCGGTAAGAACAACAAAGCCCGAGATAAGACGAAGTTTCATCATTGCGGATGCGACGGTTATGTGATCAAGGATTGCAAGAAAAGAAAGAATGCTTGTTTCCATTGTGGAGAGGTCAGATAACTTGTCAAGGATTGCCCAAAGAGGCAAGGATAGGGTTAAAGGGAAGGATCTTCTGGAGGGCAGGTGCATTCTCTCGTGGCCAGTGCGCCAGATAGAGGTAGGAAAGTTTCTGTTGAAGGTTTGATTCTCTTTCCAATCATCTAGTTATAACTCTTTTTGATTCAGGTGCTTCGCATTCTTTTATATCTGTTTCTATGGTTGAGTCTCTGCACCTTGGTACTGGTATGGTTTTGGATCCCGTTGTTGTCTCAAACCCCATAGGTGGTACAACTCACTTGTCTTTGATTTGTCGAGGTTTGAGAATATCTATGTTAGGCGTCGAGTTTTAGTGTGATGCATACGTTCTTGGTTTCATGGGATATGGTTTGATTCTTGGGATGGATTGGCTAGCCATGTATGGTGTCATTCTAGATTGTGAGAGGAGGATCTTAGACTCTTTACTTGCCATGGGAGGACCCTCGAGATTTCTTGTGACCCTAAAGGGTCTGTCATGCTTTGTTTTCTAGAGTCGCTTATTGCATCTATTGATGATTTGAGATCAGTACCAGTAGTCTATGAGTATCCTGATTTTTTTGAGGAGGTTCGGGGCTTATCTCCGAGGCACTAGATTGGTTACCGTATATACTTGGTGGACAATTCAAAGGCAGTTGCATTGCCTGTGCTCCATATGGCTCCAAGAGAAAGAAGGGAGCTCAACAAGCAAGTAGGGGACTACTTGAGAAAGGGTTTATTAGGCAAAGCATATTTGAATGGGCTACTCCAGTAGTATTCGCCACTAAGGCTGATGGTTCGCTTCGCTTATGTGTGGATTATATAGATCTGTATAAGCTCACTAAGAAGAATAGGCACCCACTCCCAATGATAGATGAACTGTTGGATCAGCTTGTTGGTGCATCTGATTTCTCTCAGTTAGACTTGGCCACGGGGTTTCATCAGTTGAGGGTGGCCGAGGACAATATAGACAAGACCGCTTTTAGAATATCAGATGGTTTCTTTGAGTGGCTCATTATGCCTTTTGGGTTGACGAATGCACCCGCCTATTTTGTTGATCTAATGAGTAGGATGTTTCGGGAGTTTCTAAATAAGTTCGTTGTGGTCTTTGCTGATGACATCTTGATTTTCACGAAGAACGAGGAAGAGCATGCCCGATTTTTAAGGGAGGTTTTGAAAACTCTCCGTGCGCACCAGCTTATGGCGAAATTCTCCAAGTGTCATTTTTGGAGAAAAGAAGTGAGATTTATAGGGCATGTGGTCTCTAAAGATGGGATAGCGGTAGATCCTAAGAAGGTAGTTGCAGTTCAAGATTGGCAGATCCCAAAGAATACAACGGAGGTGAGAAGTTTTTTTGGTTTAGCGGGCTATTATAGAAAGTTCATCAAGGACTTCGAAAAGATACCAGCCCCACTCACCAGACCGACGAAGAAGAATTTGACGTTTTCTTGGGATATAGGTTGCGACGATGCTCTTCAACGATTGAACATGGCTCTGACGATAGCCCAGTCATGACCTTGCCCGACGGGAACAAAGTGTTCACAGTATACACTAATGCATGTGGTACAGGGCTTGGTGCGGTTCTGATGCAAGAGGGAAGGATAGTATGTTATGGAGGTATATAACTAAGAGTTTATGAGAAGAACTACCCTACCCATGACTTAGAGTTAGCTGCCACAGTACTCGCGCTTAAGACTTGGCACCATTATCTACTTAGAGAGAAGTTCAAGTTGTACATCAATCATAAATCTCTCAAGTACTTGTTCTCGCAGAAGGATCCCAATTTAAGGAAACAAAGATGGATGGAGTTCCTAGTGTCCTATGACTTTGAAATTGCTTATACCCCTGGCAAGGGTAATGTGGTCGTAGACTCATTGAGTAGGCAAAAGATGACCTTGAGTCCTCTGTTCATGGAGAGGAAAAGCTTGAAATTTATAGCGACTTTTGATTTTAGACCCTTCACCAAGTTTACACCTGGTTTATTGGCATCATTAGAGGTACGACCTACTTTATTGGATCAGATAGTGTAACACCCCACCTCCGCTAGGGTCACTCACAAAAGGAATGCACTAGCTTTGATGGAGCATTATCTAGGTAAACATACACAGAAATATTACAAGACAGAACATATAAAAACAGCGGAAGAAAAACCAAATTTCATTTTTAAAATCTAGAAAGGTCTAAAGCCTTTTACATCAAAATGCCATTAAATCCATTACATCGAAATCTGTCTTGCAATAGTAAAGAAGCATAAAACCATAGTCATAAATCATTCCCCAAGTAAAATAGTAAAGCAAGCCATAGCCAAGAGAAATCCAAGCCGTTCGCAAAAGAGCCTTAGAGCTTGGTAAGATCCGAACTAAGCTGTATTACCACCCTGCAAACCTAGGGAGGAGGGGGAGAACGGAAGAAAAAGAGGCGAAACAAAACGGGTCAGTCATAAAGACTGAGTAAGTCCTAGTGACTTTCAGCATAGAAACAAGTAAAGATAACATGACATGTATAAACTGAAAGTAAACATAAGGATGATGACAAGATAGGCAAGTTAAATTAAGATAACAAGATAAACTATGGTAACAAGATAAACTACGGGAACAAGATAAACTATGCAAACCAGATAAACTACGTATAGCATCGCATGTTTAACATTCTCTGCACCAACTGTACTAGTACCCCAAACCGTATCATCCTTTCCATGTATATGTACAGTCCCTTGCCATATATCTTACGGGTTTCATCACATATTTCTATATTACTTCAACGTAGTGCCACCATTCTTGAAATCGTTTGGACTGCCACCCTTGTTCTGGCTAGGTTTCCTTATCATGAACTATCGCGTGTTCAACTAGGATTTATGCCACCTAGGACCACTAGGGATTATACTACCAATTGAACGTTTTCTAGATTCGATTAGGGTTTATGCCACCTAGGACCACTAGGGATTATGCTACCTAACGAACAACACCATTTTTCCACGTAACGATCTATTAATCGATCGGCTCCCTACAAGTCTTAGCTCGTTCATGTGTCTGTGTCATACGGCCTAATCACAAAATGTAGTCACCTGTGCTAGGTTCACCATAGGGTGTATCAAGCCCTAGGGTGCCAAGCACCGACACGAATCAAGCACGCACAGTGTAAACCTACCGGTGCCTAATGCCTGCTTTTTCAACTCCGGACAGTGCACGACCATAGTCCTCCTGAACCTACAATGGCGTAACAACTCAGCCGTCGTTCTGGTCGCTTACAATCAGCCCAGTAATTGTGCCCCACCCTTCCTATTTCCAAGGTACCATGATACATCTAGTGGGTTACTGCTGAAATGGACCGCGTAACTAGGGCTTCCGTCCAGCAGGCTTAGTGTTGTCATTTAAATTCGAGACCTAACCCCATCAGTCTAGCATGTCAAGTTGGTTAAGTGTAGTCATTCAAGTTCGTGACTTAACCCGTCTACGTGTCATGTCAAATTGGCTAAGTGTTGTTGTTCAAGTTCATGACTTAGCCCTACGAATCATGTGTCAAGTTGGTTAAGTATGTTCAAGCGGTTCATGACTTAACCCTATCAAGTCATCGTGTCAAATTGGTTAAGTATGTTCAAGCGGTTCATGACTTAACCCTATCAAGTCATCGTGTCAAATTGGTTAAGTATATTCAAGCGGTTCATAACGTAACCCTATCAATTCATCATGTCAAATTGGTTAAGTATATTCAAGCGGTTCATGACTTAACCCTATCAAGTCATCGTGTCAAATTGGTTAAGTATATTCAAGCGGTTCATGACTTAACCCTATCAAGTTATTGTATCAAATTGGTTAAGTATATTCAAGCGGTTCATGACTTAACCCTATCAAGTGGCATTAATTCATTAATGCACCCTAACCTCTCACATCAGACCTGTTGTTGTGGTCACTGGATATGCCGGGCGGTTCCGGACAGAATTACACCACAACTCAGTCTGACCTCAGGTTTTCAAGTGCGATATGACTTACTACCCACATTGGATCCTATTGTTTGCAGTAACTGGATTTGCCGGGCGGTTCCGGGCATAATTACACTGCAAACTCAACCCAACCTCGAGTTGGCCATTTTAAAGTTCATTCTAAATGTCATGTCCTTGTTCAATTTTCATGTCAAATTCGTGTCAAGTTTCTAAGCGAGTTTCATGTCAAGTTCTCATATCAAGTTTTCAGGTTTCCACTTATGCCTATTATCAAGTTCATGATTCATATTCCTAACCAATTCATGTTTGCCTAACCTACCCAATTCGTATTCCCATCGCATGTAAACATAAATCGATCTAAATTACAAGTAGATCCAGGTCAAAAATAAAAGGGAATAACATCCCAACTATGATAGGCAAAAGAACGAGCATAAGGTGATAAATCTGGCATGAAATAGCTTGGGATAATTGGTTACAACATCACTGGCATATAGAGAATAATAAGCTTTCAAATCTAGCATAATAAGGTGATAGTCATGATAAAAATTGACATAAAAGAATAGGCATGCAAAAGCTAGCCAAACACAAGGATAATGGATCAATGGTCTTGGTGTACAACATGGTTTTCAACTATAGTGTTATGAACAATCAACTGTAATAGTCAATTTGCCACAATAGTCATAAGCATAGTGAATCATAAGCGATTAATCACAATAGTCATGAATTACCAAAATAGTTCTAGGCAACTACCCTAAATAGTCATAGGCAATTAACTATAATAGTTTCAAGGTCATGGTCATAGACAATAGTCTTCTGTTCATAATCATAGGCAGTAATTCATAGTCACGAGTCATAGGTGATTACCCACAATTGTCCTTGTCATAGTCATAGGCAATAGTCTTATGTTCTCAGTTATAGGCATAGTCTTTGGCCATTAACAACAGTTTCAATTCCATAGGCATGATAATATTTGATTTACAACATGAATAGGCCCAAGTTAATTTTCATAGCAGTATTCCAAAAAGTCAAGGTCCAAGAATAGGTATAAATCAATTATCATACATGGGTCCAATTCCAATTGATAACAAGAATAAGTCCAAACTGATTTCATAGCAATATTCCCAAATTCAAGATTCAAGAGAGGATAGGGTGAAAACTGAATTAAAAAGTCTTATCATCAAGTCAAGATCCAAGAATTCATTTTACAGTCTAGCGTTTGAATAATAAACTAGGTCCAACATCATGAATGGGCATGATTCAATCGATAAGAAATAACCCAAAATCATAGATTCAAGAAGAGAAAAGAACAGATCCAAATAGATAATCAAGCTTAGGTCCAATTTCATTTTATTCTATGTCCATATTAAATTTAACAAGTTTCAATCTCAAAGTAACTAGAACTTACAGAGCGTGGATCGAGAATTAGAGTGCAGAGATTTGATTCTGGAAACGGTTATTGCAGTTGTTGAATCTCTATTTGTTTAATCTTGTTTTAGTTGAAAACCCCCAATTTGCAATTCCTAGATGATGTCTTGACGAAGAAGAAGTAGTCTCTTTTAATTTAAATATTATCATTTTGATTTTCACAGAGGTAGTATAAGGACAGAATGAAATGGTGTAGAGAGAATGAGGCTAGGGGGCTGCTTATATAGGGTTAGGCAGACGAATCTGGTCACGAAACAAGTCTAAATACATCAGAATGCATCTGGCTCAGGAAATAGGTTCGGGAGGCAGGTTGACCCCCTGGTCAACTCCCCAGTCGACCTGGTCATGGGGAGGTCGACACCCCAGTCGACTCCCCAGTTGACCTGGTTGAGGGGAGGGGGGTCGACTCCCCAGTCGACCTGGGTATATGGGTGGGAATTTTCCCGCCAGCCTTCTCTGGGATTGAATTTCGAATTTCTGGCTTTATTTTCAAGCTGTTTTATTTTATTTAAATTCCTGAAACTTCGGAGGGTCATATCTTGGTCATACGGACTCCGATTTTTGAAAACTCAGACTCGATTTCATGTAGAATTCCGAGACGAACGCAATAAGGCAACCCGTTTCCCTTGATTTTGATTTTAAAATTTAATTCTGCCTTGATTTATGACTTTAACATGTTATAAAAATACGGGTTGTTACATTCTCCCCTCCTTAAAGGATTTCGTCCCCGAAATCTTCAAGTTAGGAAGAATATATCCTACCATCCAATCATCCATCTACTCAACCATCATTCACGAGCAATCATTGTCCTTGAACGATTTCTAATGCTATATGAACATATGCAGAAAGTGTGTGTATATGTTCCTTATCTAATGCACATGATCAGGCCTGATTGATCTTCTTAATGCAAAATATGTTTAGTGTCATGAATCCAACATGTATGCAAATAGTCCTAGTCACATAAACACTATATGTGTGCACAAACATCCATTCTTATGCAACATCCATATGATAACACATTCAATCTCATCCATAAACGAGTATAAACACTCATGCATATGCAATATGAAATGTGACTGAGCCGATCTAGTGCCTAATGTGTGTTCATGCATCCACGAGCAACAACTAGCAACCACTTGCAACCACTTGCAACCATCAACCATAACATGTCTCAAACACATGTTTACATCCATTAGTTCCTACCTAAAGGTATAGCCGAATGATAGAAGCCAGTAAAGAAAAACTTTGTACCCTAAACACCAGCCCAAGACCAATATATATGATTCTAGGAAACCAAGCATGATAAACTCCTTCTTAGGTCGCAAGAAATCCCTTCCTAAAACCAACCCATATCCTATAAAGCCCAAAAAAGTTTAGTCAACCCAACGGACACCCTCAAGCCCCAACATTTATTACTAACAGATGAGTCATACTCCCTATGGGGTTCGCAATAGAAATAGGATGGGGAACAGGACCGAGAGGATATGCTTAAAAGATAACATGCAAGTAAGCTCTACAGGAAAAGAGGGATAAAGGATATACTCTTAAAAAGAGATATGATGCGTGTGTCTAGTCTTTAATCTTCTAAGTCGCATTTCCTTGAGCTTAAATCCATTGTGCTTTGACCGTCTTTAGCTTCACAATTTCATAGTTTCTCAATTCTTGTTTCCATAATATGAGTTGGAACTCATTCCACCGCCGCCTCTCGTTCCACTTTCGCTTATTCTCTTTCTAGTATACCCGATTCAAACATAACTGCGTACTCATGGTTTCATGCAAGCTCCCCAAAATTCACTAGTGAATCTTGGATCTCATTCACTTTCTAGAAGGTATTCCAAAATGAATTATCTCTTGAAAATAAACAAATGCCAACCATGTTGCAAAGTGTACTTACTAAGGTGATTTTCTATAACTCATGCATAAGCGAGATGAACCATCCGCCTTGGTGGCGAACACTACTCAAGCGAATCAATAAATTTGTCAAGAGATTCTAGGTAACTAAGCATGGGAGAACCCTAAGGGTTACACTAGACTTCGAGGGTATTACCGAGGCAAGTCAAGAGTCTAACTACCCTCTTTTCATACTCGAGAATGGTATCATTCTGGATAACCACTCCATCCCTAGAAACAACCCATAGCCCAAAAACATAAGCATTACTAACACTTAGCATAGACATTCTCAAATCCAAACAAGTCATGAATAATTGAGCCGATTCCCCAAAAGGATTTGAGACAAAAATGGGACCCTCTACTATGCTAGTACTAAGGTGTAGAGACTCAACTATCGAAGCAGAATTAAAAAGGATGCGATGTACAAAAACAAAATTCCCATGGTATGATAAAAAAGAAAAGCTAAACTTTTAACAGAAACGTTACCACCTCTTCTTAGGTACGCTAGTAGTGAGAGCATACAATTGCCCTCTCGACGATCTTGTCCTTTACCCTTGTCCTTGTCCTCTAATACTTAACTACATGTCCCTTTTTACCATACTAAAGATACTCTCTCTTGTCATGGGTTTTATTATTCTCTCACTTTGGCCTCTTTCCTTTCACCTTTTCCTCCTTCGTGGATTAAGCCATATCAAAAAGTTTTTCATCCTTAGGCTTGTGTTCTTTATCCTCGTTCTTGCTATCCTTGTATAGCTTGTTGACAAGTTTCTCAAAAGCTACCTCCATCGCACGACAACTCTACAAAGCTTGAAATAAGATTAGACGCAGATGGAATTACTGCGGTTCTTGATGGAGGTTGGGCACTCCTTTGCCATCCAACACATGCCTACAAGACTATGGTGAAAAGAAAGAAAGAAGAGATTCAAAGAGGGAATCAAAAGATAGTGCATATGGCTTTGGGGAATATGCCTTTCGTAAAACAAAACTTTTCTTAGAAAATTGCTTCTTTGTAAATCATTTGAAAATAATTTCAGAAGGTTTTTAAAAACTTTTGCCCAACCTGGTAACCTTCTGCTCTGATACCAAATGTAACACCCCACCTCCGCTAAGGTCACTCACAAAGGGAATGCACTAGCTTTGGTGGAGCATTATCTAGGTAAACATACACAGAAATATTACAAGACAGAACATATAAAAACAGCGGAAGAAAAACCAAATTTCATTTTTAAAATCTAGAAAGGTCTAAAGCCTTTTACATCAAAATGCCATTAAATCCATTACATCGAAATCTGTCTTGCAATAGTAAAGAAGCACAAAACCATAGTCATAAATCATTCCCCAAGTAAAACAGTAAAGCAAGCCATAGCCAAGAGAAATCCAAGCCGTTCGTGAAAGAGCCTTGGAGCGTGGTAAGATCCGAAATAAGCTGTATTCCCACCTTGCGAACCTAGGAAGGGGGGGGGGGGAACGGAAGAAAAATAGGCGAAACAAAATGGGTCAGTCATAAAGACTGAGTAAGTCCTAGTGACTTTCAGCATAGAAACAAGTAAAGATAACATGACATGTATAAACTAAAAGTAAACATAAGGATGATGGCAAGATAGGCAACTTAAATTAAGATAACAAGATAAACTATGGTAACAAGATAAACTACGGGAACAAGATAAACTATGCAAACCAGATAAACTACGTATAGCATCGCATGTTTAACATTCTCTGCACCAACTGCACTAGTACCCCAACCCGTATCATCCTTTCCATGTATATGTACAGTCCTTTGCCGTATATCATATGGGTTTCATCATGTATTTCTATACTACTTCAACGTAGTGCCACCATTCTTGAAATCGTTTGGACTGCCACCCTTGTTCTGGCTAGGTTTCCTTATCATGAACTATCGCGTGTTCAACTAGGATTTATGCCACCTAGGACCACTAAGGATTATACTACCTATTTAACGTTTTCTAGATTCGATTAGGGTTTATGCCACCTAGGACCACTAGGGATTATGCTACCTAACGAACAACACCCTTTTTCCACGTAACGATATATTAATCGATCGACTCCCTACAAGTCCTAGCTCGTTCATGTGTCTGTGTCATACGGCCCAATCACGAAATGTAGTCACCTGTGCTAGGTCCACCATAGGGTGTATCAAGCCCTAAGGTACCAAGCACCGACACGAATCAAGCACGCACAGTGTAAACCTACCGGTGCCCAATGCCTGCTTTTTCAACTCCGGACTACGTGCACGACCATAGTCCGCCTGAACCTACAATGGTGCACCAACTCAGCCGTCGTTCTGGTCGCTTACAATCAGCCCTGTAATCGTGCCCCACCTTGCCTAGTTCCAGGGTACCATGATACATCTAGTGGGTTACTGCTGAAAAGGACCGCGTAACTAGGGTTTTCGTCCAGCAGGTTAAGTGTTGTCATTTAAATTCGAGGCTTAACCCCATCAGTCTAGCATGTAAAGTTGGTTAAGTGTGGTCATTCAAGTTTGTGACTTAACCCGTCTACGTGTCATGTCAAATTGGCTAAGTGTTGTTGTTCAAGTTCATGACTTAGCCCTACGAATCATGTGTCAAGTTGGTTAAGTATGTTCAAGCGGTTCATGACTTAACCCTATCAAGTCATCGTGTCAAATTGGTTAAGTATATTCAAGCGGTTCATGACTTAACCCTATCAAGTAATCGTGTCAAATTGGTTAAGTATATTCAAGCGGTTCATGACTTAACCCTATCAAGTCATCGTGTCAAATTGGTTAAGTATATTCAAGCGGTTCATGACTTAACCCTATCAAGTCATTGTGTCAAATTGGTTAAGTATATTCAAGCGGTTCATGACTTAACCCTATCAAGTGGCATTAATTCATTAATGCACCCCAACCTCTCACATAAGACCTGTTGTTGTGGTCTCTGGATATGCCGGGCGGTTCCGGGCAGAATTACACCATAACTCAATTTGACCTCGGGTTTTCAAGTGCAATATGACTAACTACCCACATTGGATCCTATTGTTTGCAGTAACTGGATTTGCCGGGCGGTTCCGGGCAGAATTACACTGCAAACTCAACCCTTCCTCGAGTTGGCCATTTTCAAATTCATTCGAAATGTCATGTCCATGTTCAATTTTGATGTCAAATTCGTGTCAAGTTTCTAAGAGAGTTTCATGTCAAGTTCTCATATCAAGTTTTCAGGTTTCCACTTATGCCTATTATCAAGTTCATGATTCATATTCCTAACCAATTCATGTTTGCCTAACCTACCCAATTCGTATTCCCATCGCATGTAAACGTAAATCGATCTAAATTACAAGTAGATCCAGGTCAAAAATAAAAGGGAATAACATCCCAACTATGATAGGCAAAAGAACGAGCACAAGGTGATAAATTTGGCATGATATAGCTTGAGATAATTGGTTACAACATCTCTGGCATATAGAGAATAATAGGCTTTCAAATCTAACATAATAAGGTGATAGTCATGATAAAAATTGACATAAAAGAATAAGCATGAAAAAGCAAGCCAAATACAAGGATAATGGATGAATGGTCTTGGTGTACAACATGGTTTTCAACTATAGTGTGATGAACAATAAACTGTAATAGTCAATTGGCCACAATAGTCATAGTCGTAGTGAATCATAAGCGATTAATCACAATAGTCATGAATTACCAAAATAGTTCTAGGCAACTACCCTAAATAGTCAAAGGCAATTAACTATAATAGTTTCAAGGTCATGGTCATAGACAATAGTCTTCTGTTCATAATCATAGGCAGTACTTCATAGTCACGAGTCATAGGTGATTAGCCACAATTGTCCTTGTCATAGTCATAGGCAATAGTCTTATGTTCTCAGTTATAGGCATAGGCATAGTCTTTGGCCATTAACAATAGTTTCAATGCCATAGGCATGATAATATTTGATTTACAACATGAATAGGCCCAAGTTAATTTTCATAGCAGTATTCCAAAAAGTCAAGGTCCAAGAATAGGTATAAATCAATTATCATACATGGGTCCAATTCCAATTGATAACAAGAATAAGTCCAAACTGATTTCATAGCAATATTCCCAAATTCAAGATTCAAGAGAGGATAGGGTGAAAACTGAATTAAAAAGTCTTATCATCAAGTCAAGATCCAAGAATTCATTTTACAATCTAGCGTTTGAATAACAAACTAGGTCCAACATCATGAATGGGCACGATTCAATCGATAAGAAATAACCCAAAATCATAGATTTAAGAAGAGACAAGAACAGATCCAAATAGATAATCAAGCTTAGGTCCAATTTCATTTTATTCTATGTCTATATTAAATTTAACAAGTTTCAATCTCAAAGTAACTAGAACTTACAGAGCGTGGATCGAGAATTAGAGTGCAGAGATTTGATTCTGGAAACGGTTATTGCAGTTGTTGAATCTCTATTTGTTTAGTCTTGTTCTAGTTGAAAACCTCTAATTTACAATTCCTAGATGTTGTCTTGACGAAGAAGAAGTAGTCTCTTTTAATTTAAATATTATCATTT
This sequence comes from Allium sativum, assembly GCA_030737875.1. Taxonomy (NCBI): domain Eukaryota; kingdom Viridiplantae; phylum Streptophyta; class Magnoliopsida; order Asparagales; family Amaryllidaceae; genus Allium; species Allium sativum. The sequence goes on from JASFAX010003761.1 coordinate 38,678, forward strand.
TGATTTTCACAGAGGTAGCATAAGGACAGAATGAAATGGTGTAGAGAGAATGAGGCTAGGGGGCTGCTTATATAGGGTTAGGTAGACTAATCTGGTCACGAAACAAGTCTAAATACATTAGAATGGATTTGCTCAGGAAATAGGTTCGGAAGGCAGGTCGACCTGGTCATGGGGAGGTCGACACCCCACTCGACTCCCCAGTCGACCTAGTTGGGGGGGGGGGGGGGGTCGACTCCCCAGTCGACCTGGGTATATGGACGGGAATTTTCCCGCCAGCCTTATCTGGGTTTGAATTTCGAATTTCTGGCTTTATTTTCGAGCTGTTTTATTTTATTTAAATTCCTGAAACTTCGGAGGGTCATATCTTGGTCATACGAACTCCGATTTTCGAAAACTCTGACTCTATTTCATGTAGAATTCCGAGACAAACGCAATGGGGCAACCCGTTTCCCTTGATTATGATTTTAAAATTTAATTCTGCCTTGATTTATGACTTTAACATGTTATAAAAATACGGGTTGTTACAGATAGGGACTTCGCAGCGAGAGGAACCACAGTTAGCAAATACCCTTGATAGACTTAGTAAAGGGGAGACTTCTAGTCACTTCAGTAGATATTTCATGGACGACAGAGGGTGGTTGCGACGAGATGGAAGGCTTTGTGTTCCCCGAGTTGGGAGTTTGTTGAAGACAGTCCTTAAGGAAGCCCATTATTCTAAGATGATTATTCATCCAGGCGGTGATAAGATGTATAGAGATATGAAGAGGGTTTTCTTTTGGGCTGGGATAAAGAAAGATGTGGTGGAGCTTGTTTCTCGATGTTTTCTTTGTCAGCAAGTCAAGGTTGAGCAAAGGAAGCCCGGTGGTTTACTTCATCCTTTGGAAATCACACAGTGGAAGTGGGAGAGCGTCTCTATGGATTTCATAGATGGTTTGCCTAGATTAAGGAAAGACAACCCCAGTATTTGGATTGCAGTCGACATGCTTACTAAGAGCGCTCACTTCATCCCTGTTAAGAGTAAGAGGACAGCAACATAGTTGGCAGTAGTTTATCTTCATGAGATAGACCATCTGCATGAAGTACCTTCCGGTATTGTGAGTGATCGTGACCCCATATTCACCAGTGAGTTTTGGTGCAACTTACAAGAGGCATTAGGGACATAGTTATGTTTGAGCACCGCTTATCACCCTCAGACCGATTGACAGACGGAGATGGTAAATAGAGTTCTTGAGGATCTTTTAAGACTGTGCATCCTATACTTCGGAGTGACTTGGGAAGGTCATCTTCCTTTAGTAGAGTTCGCATACAACAACAGTTACCAGGCTATTATTGGAATGACACCCTTCGAAGCATTGTACAGACGACCCTGTAAATCACCAACTTGTTGGTGGGAGTCCACAGAAAGCATTCTACTTAGACCTGAGATGGTTAGAGAAACTTCAAAAAGATTGGTCTTATCCGTAGGCACATGAAGACAGCTCAGGACAAGCAGAAGTCCTACACAGATAAAACAAGGACTGACATTGAGTTTGAGGTGGGAGACATGTTTTTCATCAAGGTATCACCTTTGAGGAATGTGGTTCTCTTTGGATCTGTAAGGAAATTGGCACCAATATTTGTAGGGCTATTTCCCATAACAGAAAGGATTGGTCAAATGGCCTATAGAGTAAAGCTACCAGAGAGACTGTCTGGCATTCATGATGTTTTCCATGTTTCTCATTTCCGGAAGTGCTTGCATGATACCGCAGAAGTGGTTGAGCCTAGTATGCTTGAGGAAGTATAGGTGGAACGGGAGGCGACATTTAGACGAGTTCCTACCCGTATTCTTGGATCAGAGGTTAAGAAGCTACGCAACCGAGAGGTCAAATTGATGAATGTTCATTGGGTAGATAATGAAGAGGATGCAATTTGGGAGACTGAGACAAGACTCGCGCTTCGTACCCTTTTCTTTTCAAGGGTATGTTCTTAACTTCTTTTTCCAAAGCTTTTATTCATGCTTGTTTCTATCGTTTAATATATCCTATCGATTGAATCTTCGACCTTTAGGTAAGAAACCCATGGATGTAAACATGTGTTTGAGACATGTTATGTTTAATGGATGTAAATGTTTGTTAGTGGTTGCTCGTGGATGCATACACACACACATTATGCACTAGATCGGCTCAATCACTCTCATACTGCATATGGATGCATGTGCATTTTTCTTCTTTTTGTGGATGGAAATGGGTGTATCATCATGTAGATGTTGCATTTGGATGAATAATTTTGCACATATATAGAACTTACATGTTATACTAGGATTATTTCATACATTTTGATTACGTGGCACGAACATATATTGCATTAAGGAGGCCAACTGAATCAGTAGACTGCATGATTTCCAACATTAGTATAGGGACATATACACACACCTTTGCATATGTTTATAAAAGCATTAAAAATATTTAAGGACAATGGATGCCTGTGATTGATGGATGAGTAGATTGATGATGGCTGTTAGGATATACATTCTTCTTAACTTGGAGATTTCGGGGACGAAATCCTCCAAGTAGGGGAGAATGTAACACCCCGTAATTATAACAACAATATAAGATAAACTAAGGAATACTTGATTAAATATTTGGAATTAATTAAAATGGACTCCTCTATTGCGTTCATCTCGGAACTCTGCTTAAGATAGACACCAAGTTTGTGTAAAATGAATATCATATGAAAAAGTTATTAAACCTAGAAGTTTGTATACACACAAGAGAAATATATATAAACAAACCAAAATTAGAATTCAGAATAAATCAAATTTCAGAAGCGGGGGGGGGGGGGGATCGTCCCGTTAAGGGTCGACCCCATCCTAGGGGTGTTGACCCATGGGTCGACCCCCACACGAGGGCGCC
>JASFAX010003762.1:0-41561 GCA_030737875.1 Allium sativum
TGAAAAATCTTACCCTTTACAAGTTAAATGGAGAGGAGAACAATGGTGACTAATTCATTGCTCACATTTAAATTTTTATGTTATATATGTGGCAGTTGATGTCATATGTGATTATATGCGAGTAAATGTATGTTATGTTGTATAGTAATGAATTTTGGTTATGAACTGTTGAGGTTGGTTAGAAATTAATATGGTATCGTAAGTGATTTAGAAGTTGAAATCATAAACAAAACGATTGGTTGAATTGGATTATAACTTGGTTGCAATGTTCCATGAATGTTGAATGGAATATTTGCAAGTATGTTTAGGTTGTTAAGTAATTAAACAGTTAATAATGAGGTTTGGATAATTTACCTTATCCAAAATGAGACTTTTTTATGTAGTAAAAAATGGTAGTTGAAACGATCAGTTGAATAAACAAGGATATGGGATGAATAATGGATCGTTGTTTATATTGGCGTGACTTTTGTCAATATAAACAACGTATTGCTACAAACACCACTCCATAGATGGCCTACAGCAACCCCAGAGAAGTGACGCAATAGGTGCCAAAAAGTGTTGCTGTAGGCAAAAAATGATCTGTGGCAACACTTTTTCGGGGTTACCTTTTGCCGTGTTGCCTTAGAGTCAAAGGCAACACCTTTGCAACCCTATGGTAACATCAGTACAGATGTTACCACAGACACCACTAGAACAAAAAAAATACCCTTTCACAACTGCGAAAAACAGTTGTAATATGTCTAGTACAGCTGGCAATCATAATAAAGTCAACTTTTTTTACAACTCTTTCTAGTAGTTGTTAAAATTTGTTTTACAGCTGCTAAAAGTAATTACACCTCAATTGCTATTAATCAAAGATTTCATAAAATTATAATAAATATTATTATAACACAGTATTTTATTCAAATAAATATTTTATTTTAACATTTCAAATGGTACAAATTTTTTGACTCCATTATTGTACATCCACCGGTATATTTCTTATTTACATATATTCCTCACTACATTATCACTCGATTCGCTCATATACAGACTCACGCATACAACCATAAGTAAGAAAAAATACACGAAAATGATTATATAAACTACTACCTTACGCATGAATTTATTAACCAGCATCTGAAAAACACTTTATGTTTGCTCCAGCCTGTAACATATCACGAAATGTATCACAATGTAGTATGGATGCCAGTCCTCCAGCTGAACAGCCTGAAAGCATAGTCTGCAAATAATTCAGACTTTTATACCAGGGTAAGTTTGAGAAACAATTAAAAGATGTTCATTAATTATCCAGTTAGGCATGAACATACACTTTTAGCATTTTTCATTCCTTTTGCCATTAGCTCGTCCATTACTGCATGCCAAACTCTGTTTCCTCTCAAATAAAGCTTGTCGGACTATCAAATAACATCAAATAATGTTGTTAGTGAAGGTACCGATATAATTTGGGCTCCAAATATATTTTGCACTTCAAAATTTGCTTATGCCTCGTTTAGGATGACTTACGTAAGTCGCTTTTTGGACTTTTCAAAATCAAATTAATAAATTGGTTTTGACTTCCATAGTACTGCACGCCAATCTTTCAGTACCAACCATGGTAAGCGTAGCTGCACTTTATTCATTCACTAAAGTCAAAATATAACACGATAGTTCATTCAAACTTTCATTTAAAACCATGTTGTAGTATGCCTTTTCTTCAACATACGAATTCCCACTCATACTAACAGTTTATGAAAAGGTAAGCAATATAGTATGAGGGTGTTAGGCCAAATATTAACAGGGGCACTTTATTCGATCTATGGCACACTAAATATAATATTTGGGCACCGGTGCATAAGTGCACTTTATTTAGAGGTAAGCAATATAATATTTGGGCACACTAAATCATAATACACTTTATACGATCTATGGCGTAGGCCATCAAAAACAGCTGCACTTTATTAACAGTTTTCATAATACATGTTTTCATAATCCAAAACAGGTTCTTGTCTTTCTGCTACGAGGATTTACTGTGCCCAAATATTAACAGTTTATGAAAAGGTAAGCAATACAGTATGAAAAGCATTATTAAATGAGCATAAACTTGTAATAGTGTAAGTAATATAGTATGAAAAGCATCTTATATCAACTCTTAGATAACCTGTTTTGGATTTCACGGACAATCCAACATATGATAGTGCATTATGCCGTTGACAAATTCACATAGATCAAAACATTTAATCAAATAAATAGTATCAAACAAATATATCAACAAAACCCAAACCATTTATTGGACTTACAGAAAATTGTAATCATAAAAAGAAAGTGATATACAACATTTTCGCAAGGATACATATAAGAAGGTATTAGTTCTAATTGTAAAATGTTGGCGTCTAGTAACCATTGAATGATAAAAGATAACATACACCCAAATAGAAGGAACTTACTGCTAAGATCTCTTTTAACTTCTCCTCAACCGCATCATGAAACTCTGCAAATAAGATTTTTCTATCAAATTTGGTGAACAGCAATAATTATGTTCAACAACACCAGGACCATTCATAGTGCATTACCATTTTACTCCCATTTATAGCACTTCCATTGTTTACTTGTTTACAGTTGAACATTATAAATCTTGTTTCATTCACTAAACAACTTTTTAATGCCATTGCCTATTGTCTTGTTTTGAAAACCTTGGTAGTATGAAATACTACTCGAGACATTTAAACAAAGTTCTACAAACATAGATTGAATGGATAAATATAAGTAGATAGACATAAATCAGCATAATCTTTGGTTTCGACAGAAATATGTTTTTAGCTGAAACAGGTAGTTCCAATTATTGTTTTAAGAAGATAGTAACTAACTCTTTTTATATATACAGGAATCTGACGAATTATGGATTATCTGGAACTCTACCCAAGACTATAAATAATCTATCTGCCCTCTCAAATCTGTAAGCATCCTTTTAAGTTAATACTTCTTGAATCTACTATCTTTGAAGTACCATAACAAAATAATTAAATGTATTCTTCTACAGAGAACTTAATGGTAATAAACTCATCGGTACAATTCCAGGCATGGGTTCTCTTAAGTCGCTGGTCCTTTTATGAGTAAATCTCTGTTTAAAAAGATAAAAAATAGAACTTTTATTTTCATATGGCATAACTTTTTCGATGCTGATTTTATTCCATAAAGCATTTGCATGATAACTAGCTTACAGGTTCAATCCCTTCATCCTTGGGACAAATTGAAACCCTTAAAGAGCTATTTAGTGTGAAACTAAACTGTTTAAATAGTCAAAGGATACAGTGGTAGGATGAATGAAAAAGCTCACTACAACAATATCTGCATTTGCAGGTCTCTTCAGAATAATAAACTTAGCGGTCCGATTCCAGATAGCTTAAAGAACAAAAAAGGGCTTACGTAAGGAGACTAAATTTAGGGGAACGAGACATACAACATCTATCCATGCTTTTGTTTTTGAAGGACTAAATTTATTAAGCTCATCCAAGTCTTTAGAGATCGGATCTGGAAATACAGATCTAGAACCCAAGTTAGGGGAATGAGACATACCTTGAATCGGAGACCCCTTCTGCTTTGCATGTAGCGAAGAACTCTTTGAATCTGGTGGATAGATCGAATGAAAATCTGAATCAAGATTTAGATCTGCCTTTGTCTATAATTTTGATTTAAAAGGAGACGAAGTCACCATTACCGACTCCAAAGTTACTTAAACCAAAATTTGGATCATTTCTCCGTTTTTTTTAAGGATTGAAGAGGGCAAAACCCTAGCTTTTGATCGACCAATATTTTTTGTCAGGTGAAAATAGCGAACTTATGTTTCAGCAGGAAAATGAAAATTTGGGGCAAAGAAACTAAGACGTGAAGGAAAATTAGATTGATGTGGATCGCTAACCTGAACCGTTGGATCGTGTTGACGCAGATTGATAATTTTATTCACGCGGCTACTGCAACACATGTTGATATTTATGCTAACAGATTAAAGCGTGCTTTGCAATAAACAAAAAACAGCATAGCAATGGCAACATTGTAGCTAGCAACACCATGGGTTTTCGTTGCGATAAGCCATCTATGGCGTAGTGAAACCCCATTTGGTATTTGAATGCATATGTTGATTGATAATTGTGTATTGCGGTAATCTGTTGATTGACAAAAACATATAAGTGTTACTTGTTCAATGCTTTAATGTCATGAACTATGCCACAATATGTCAGTGGATGATTTGTAACGTCGTTTGAGTATAAATGACATATTGAATCCATATAAGTTGACATATATGGTAGTTAATTGAGTTTTATTCCAAACTGAGAATTAATTGAATATTTTATTAATATAATAATGGGCGGAAATAAAATTCAAATTTTGATATTCGATTTTTTATGGACGCTAATGAATACTAAAAATTATTTCGAGTAACTTTTGCAAAAGAAAAAAAATGATTTTGGAGAAATTAAAAGCAGATTATGTTCTGTCGAAGTTTTTATTTAAAAATAAATAGTAATGGAGAAAAAGTGAAGTTTGGTTGGGGTATTTGAGAAATGTTTTAAAGAGATTTCCTTTTCAAAACTTCCTTATTTATTTTTATAATGAATGTCAAAAAAATTTGGATTCAAAATAATAAAGTTTGATAAATAATATTATTTTAATAATAAAATAATATTATAATAGCTATTTAATGGAAATATTTGAGTTTGAAGAGAAATGTTGAAAATATGGTTTTCATAGTTAATAAACTATTTTAAAAGGAATTCAATTCGAATTTTAATAATAATCGAAGTTTGGTTTGAATGGAACTCGCCGCTGGATCGCGAATTTCGACCATTGACTTCAACTGAAGTACCAAGAGATACGACCAACGGATTTTCCGGAAACGAAAAATTGTTGGGTTTAAAATAAAGTAAGCTTTCAAATAAATATAAGACCTTTAAAATCCAACAGTTAGATTGTGAGATAAGTTCAAATCAATTTTGAATAAAACAGCGCTAATGCCGTTTGTGACCCAAAAACGGATTTTAACGAAATGAGCTATTTTTAAATTATTAAAAATATGGAAAAAATATGATAAATCATATTAAATGATTTCAAAGTAATTTGAAAATATATATGAAGTTTTCGACTGTTTTGTGTTTTCAGCCTAATCGGATAAATATGGTAAACCGGCGTATTGAGAATTTAAGTTAAATAAACTTAAATTATTTGGTTTATAAAATATAACCATACTTAAAAAGAAGTGTTTAGATAAATCTTTTGATTTAGAAGTATTTCCAATTTAAATAAGAATTGTATTTGGATAGAAACGATCTTCGGATATTTGGTATTGGTTACCGTTGTGTAAACGTTTACTATTCGAGGAATTTGAAAGATATTTATATCGTTATTCCACTTATAGTACTCGTTGATTATGGAAATTGGTGTTGAATATAAGTTGATATTATGTTGTTTGAATTCTTATATTTAATATTGATTAGTTTGGAGTTTATCGTGAACGATGTTATAAATAATGTTTGCTCTTTACCCAGTAAAAAGAGAAAATGATTTCTCAAGATTAGTTGAAAAGAAATCTTTATTTAATTTGATTATAATGTTTTGAATGAAAGAGTTTTCCCAAACTAACGATAATGGGTACGAGCTTAAGAATTTCTTAATGGAAGATAAGCATGTTTTTCGTGTAAGCGATAAGACTAAGGAATCGTGAATACAATTTTGACAAGAGATATGCGAAAACGAAAAATTTAAACAAAGGTTTAAATATGAAAATCTTTGATAAGATTTATGGGAGAAATTCCCGATGTAAAGAACAATTTGAGTAAAAGAATATTCCCAAAATGGAATAAGAATTAGGACATCTTGTATATCTTAATTGAATTGAAAAATGCGATAATTATTCGGAATGACCGGGTTTTGACCCAATATGAATAACTAAACGACGTAATAAAAACGGCGTTGACTGTGATAGAAGCTGGAGACCTTCACATCGGAAGGATTGCTCGTCGATGTCACGGGTCGATCCCCCGTTATAAGCTTATAATGACGATGATCTAACCGTACATGAAGCGATTCGGGTTGCAATGGCTCTCGCACCTAGACGGGGTCGTGGAATAAAGCGCATTCGGTTTCGTTCAAAACCCAGAACGGACTTGTAAATGGATGTATGTTTGACACTGTATTTTAAGATATAACTAATTGGTTTTATTGATGTCATATCAGTTGGTGGCGGAGAATTTATTTTCTTACTTAACACCCTCTCTGAGACTTATGCACTCAGAGGGTTATATATTAATAGAAACTGATTATATGTTGTGAATTGACAATGTAGCATGCGAAGTGCTGAGCCGATCAAAGTTTTGTTGAAAAGCAGAGCTTTGTGGACAACGGTCAAAGCACAACTGATATAGCGTAGCTTTGTGTTGAATGTGACATTAGAACCTCATAACCCGTGAATGGCTAAAACAGGATGATGGACAGTAGAGATAAGGAATAACATTTCCTTTTAACTGAAAAGTGATGCCATGGTATGGAGCCCGGGCAGTTTACTTATATGGATGATAGTTGAGGCACCTCGAATGACAGTCAAATACGACCGGGGGAACGTTATGTTCAGGAAAGATCCTAGTCAGCCCATTAGTGCTGACCGGCTCTACCAATCCAAAGGATTCAACAGTTGGCTCCTGGGACATCTTGTTAGAGGTGTTCCGAATGCAGTTAAAGAAGATCCTTTGCCTTGGTCATTGTTGGAATCCAACTTCCAATACGAGCTTAAGTTTTCATTTGTAACCTAATAGCCAACATAATGGGATGGCGCATTATGCGAGCTAATATTGATACATTTACTTTCCAAGTGATTTCCACACTTAGACATTAATAATAATATCAAATGTTTTGTTTTAAAAAATATCAAACAAATTTGGTTATTATAAGGTCAAACTCTATCCACCGGTATATGTTGCATTGTGTGATGGGACTTGAGTCTTATAATAGCTTCATTTTTTCAAAAGCATGAATTTGGAAGTTTTGAAACTTGGTTGATGGTTGGATGATATGAGATATGCTTTGTCACCTAGTTTTAAACTGGTTAATCCAAGCATGACCCGAGTATTTTATGCTCGGGTCAGATCCGAGTGTGTGTTCCAGATTAAGCAGGTGGATGAGTGTTGGATCTAGATTAACCCTAGATGGGGGGTGAATAGGGATTATTGGATTTTTACGAGATATTAACAATATCACAACATAGATTGCAACAGAGAAAATAATTGCAGGAAATAAATAACATAGATTTTACCCAGCTTCGGTAAACCCTGCCTACTGCTACATCCCTAAGATTTCTACTAGATATTAAAACAAATCCTGCTTACAAAACCATGTAAACTCGCAGACCCTGCTCCTGCTCTGATCCTATGCTCAAAACTCTGGACTGATCTTTATCCCCAAGATCAGATTTTCCCCGAATTACAAACCTATAATCCGTCAACCCTAACTATAGATCCAATAGATAGTAAGCCCCTAGTTTTATAGACAAACTAGAAAACCCCTAGTTTTACAGACAAACTAGAAAACCATATGAAACGGTTTCAAAAGAAATATAGAAAACAATTAAAACAAATAAACTAAAAAACCTTTTTTCTATGTAAATAATTGTCGGCCCCTTTTTATCTCTTTGAAATTTTTTGGCTTCTAAACAAAGTCGGACGACCCTACGAAAATTAGGGTTTTTCGGCTTCTCCCAAAACTCAACGTGGTTTCAAACTTCTTTTTTGGAAATTTTCTCTATGATCCTTGAGAGTGGTTGTTCTTGGTTGATTGAATTGGGGTGCTTGCGATTGAAAACAAAGTAAGTTCTCTGATTTGATTTCTTTGTGCTCCCGAAATTTTAGCTTGTTGTTTTCAATCTCTCTCTCTTGCCGATGATGAAATAGGTGTAATATTTATAGGGATTGAACAATCCCCTAAAACATTCTCTGATTTCATAAATGGCTGGTTTGATTGTGCGTGACTTTTGCTCTTGCGTGATTTGATGCTGTTATTGTTGCTCGAAAAAATGTTTTCCCATGGCATTAGAATATCTTGATTGATTGTCATGTATCCTTGGCTGATTTCTCGAATGTTGATTGATTTTTCCATAACTGGAATGAATGCTTGCCAATTTTTGCCGTTCAAAAACTGGAAATATTTCTATCGTGTGATTAAAACCTTTCCAAAAAAATTTTGTTGGCCAATTTTTGGTAGTAATCAAGTCTGAACGCAAGATCCATGTTGATTGAATCTTTTACCATACATACATACATATATATATATATACAATTGCATGTATTTGTGCACTTTCTTTTGTCCTCTGTGTAAATCTGAAAGACATTGTTTTGCAAAGAAAAATCATTTGCCAAAATCACCTCTTGCCATAATTGTCCACTGTGATTTCTGGAAAACAATTCTTGGTGTTGATGAATTACTGGAAATATTCGATTTAAAATTTTCTATTCAAAATTTTCTGCCTTGCGGTGAATTTTGAGTGATTAAAAACTTCCAAAAAAAACTTTCTTGCCTTGGATCCCCTAAAAATATTGCATGTTGAATTATGGCTTTTACTTGAAATTCACCTGTGCTTTTGGACTGATTATGTCTGTATATCCATGATTGATTGTTGTGCCTTATACACATACTTGTGCAAATGTTTCTCTTGCCATGAATTTTCATGTTGTAATATCATTTGTCGCATGCTTGATCAACCTGTACACAAGGCTGTGTGTATCATTTACCACATGTGTTTCAAATGTCCAGCTTCATTGTTCATTTGATGTTTGAATGCTCGACATTGCTGGACTGGTTTTTGAATCATTGCACCTATACTCATCGACTTGGCAATGAACAGTTGTACACTTGCTGAATTTAGCTTGTGTAAGTTGACCTTGTGCATATATGACCTTATTGTGGGTTCTGATTTGTTGCATGGACTAGAGATTTTTCATTGTTGCCAAAGAATTTGACTCGAACATGAACATATGGATGGTGCACTTGTTCAATATTTGCTTGGCTACATTTTGCTTGGCTTGAATTTATGCAGCTTCGCATTTTCTTGTATATGACCATTCAATAATGTTGTTACACCTGCTTCACCTGAGTTTTATACATGTGTACCATGTTGTCTTGTGACCTGTTGCACATTGTTGTCCATTTTTGTTGCCATGTTTCACCAAGCTATTTCCGTGCATATATATATATATATATATATATATATATATATATATATATATGTGTGTGTGTGTGTGTGTGTGTGTGTGTGTGTGTGTATGCATACGTATATATATATACATACATGCATATATATATATATATATGAGTGTATTGGATGTGCATCATATATGACTTGGTTTGCTATGTACATTCTTGACCTTGTTCCATCCATGCTTGCGACTGAACTGCTTTGATTTTGCTTTTGATAAATTTTGAACTTGTCACTTTCTTCTTGCATCACTATGTACCATGACCATGTCTTGGCTTTAGTTTGACCTTGTTGTATTGTTGACTCTTGAGTCTGGATTAATGTTCAAGATCATGTTGCCTTATACATGACATTGTATACATTCATGTATATATACACAAATGTGTAATTTATCTTTTTTTTAATTGTGTTATATATATGTTTGTATATATGTTTATGTGTGTATATATATATATATATACGTTTGTATATATATGATACTCCATATGTGCTATGTCACTTGTATTGAAATTCTTGGTTCATGCACACTCACTGTTATTTGATCTATTGCCCTGCAAAAAATATATGTGTATGTACATACACATTTATGTGTATACATGTATGTACAGAATATATATATATATATATGTATGTATATGTGTGTGTAAGCACTAGAGATATTGTCTACCTAGCTGTATTTACAGTGAATCTCTATGAATGCCACAAGCTGTCTAGACACAGATAGATATATATACATATCAAATCAAGTCATGAAATATGATGAGAAACACACCAAAATTCTGAGATAAATAAGTTTTAAAATAAAATTATATCCGCTAGAATTTAAAATTATTTTTGTTCCAGTTTACTCTGTGTGTTTCTGTGATAGGTAAGCGGCTAACAGGACTGACTGAAGAAGCAGATAGAAGACAAGTGTGTAACTGTATATAAGGGAGTGACTATATATGAGTTTGTACAACAGAGTGAAATGTAATTAAATGTAACTGAGTGTTCGAGAGTTGTAGTGAGGAAAATATGTAACAATTGAAATTGTATGTGAAATTGAATTGTATTGTATTACAATGAGATGTACAAATAGTGGAGTTAAAAAAATACGTACTATTCAGATGTTGAAATAAGGTATTATATTTAAATAAATACTGATTGAATATTTAAATTCTTGTGCAGTAGTATTCTATTTAAATATAAATATTTAATTTTGTTTGTGAAGTGGTAGAATAGTACAATTGTAAACACATTTATAATAATATATATGTTTGTTATCATCAAACCAAATTCATAGAATTGTTATATATAACAATCTCCCCCTTTTGATGATGACGAACATATAATAAGATTTTGAAAATAGTAAATGTGTTTGACAATGAATTGTTGAACTTCCCCTATATGTATGCTCCCTCTACAACAGAACTCCCCCTAGCTCTGATACCATGATTGCAAAAGAAAAATAATAATTGAAACTTCGATATTAAAATATTCAAGGAATATTCACTCATCGATCAAAATCTTAACCATTCTCCACCTTTTGTTATCATCAAAAGGATACAGAAATCAAAATAGTGATGAAAAATTGACTAGAAATATAAAATCAACTCAAGAGAGAGAATGTTCATCATAAGTCTCATTCAATCAAACAAAAATCATAATATTCTAAGAACTAGAAGAAAATTTCACATTCTAAAATGATGGATTTTATGACGACCGCCCATAACCCCTGCACTAAACAAGGTGTGCCAGATAGCTATGGACGATCATCAGAGTAGGTAGACTCATGCGTAACCTATCGTATAACTCACAGCGCAAGGATAAAATATAACAGAACATACACAATTGGAAGAAATAGTGGAGCATCATATAACAAACTTTTCAAACTTTCATAACATCCTGAAATATTATCCATACATCATTGGAAACATCAAAGTCTGTATATGAAGCCTCACTACAAACACTCTCAAAAAGCGGAATCAAGGGCATTATATAATAGCAAAGTAATGCGCCAACCTCTTTCTCGCCACCGCACAGCAGCATCGCCCTCACTAATCGCCTATCATCGGCCATCTAGTTTTCCCATCCAAAACCGGATGAACAGCCCAAGGTAATAAGATGGAAACATAAAACCTTAAGTCAGACAATAATCTTAGTGAGCGATGAAACAACTATCTGACATCATCAACAAAGTATATGAGAAGAGGTAGACTAACAAACCAATCTACCAAACACTAGATAAGAACCCAAACCTGTCTTCCCCACATCTGATAGTCATAGCCTTTACAATCCAACAATCAAGAAGCAACAGTTCAGTCATGACAATCAGGGGTAACCGGACAATAGCATAACAACTAACATCCGACAACAATCATAGCAACTAGTTATATCTCACGTAAACCATCCTAATCGAGATCAACAACCCTCAAGCACAATCCCCAAAGGCCTAAACCAACATCAGACAAGCACCCAATCAACATCTCCTTCGACTTCAGACAACTTACGTGAGATGGTACAAGCAAAGCAAACATCAAACTCATGACCCTAGCTATCACTGCCTTTCCTACTTTGAAACCATCGTTAATCGTATGATGGCCACTTGTCAAATGTCAACGGTTAATGGTAAACCCCGGTTCTAGCAAAAAACCCATACGCCATCACGACTCATATGTTTGTCTTTCCAATCTCGACAATTAGGCCCTTCACGACTGCCCAAGTTACGAGGCCCTTCATGACTGCCCAATGTATCTTTTCTTTGAGTCTGCTAGAACTTACGACAACGATAATCTCTCACCCTTAGCATCTCTAGCCATCAACCACGATGACCATTCACAAGCTCAAGTCCCTCTCGAGAAACCATTATCCACGTACTCAAAACACACTTGAGTCATCTTCACATTCGTTGCTTTACACCGATCAGCGAACACATCATAACACTTCGAACATTCCTCCTTGAATTTACTTCAAAGCCACGTCCATTTACGAACCAAAATAATCATCATTTTTCTTCGACATTCAATTCACAGCGTTTCACATTCGCTATAAACAACATACGGCAACGTTTCATTCCTCCATCCATAGCGTTTACCACCCATTGCAGTCTATCACTATTACATCCGATCCACTATGGATCGGACATACCGATCCACTATGGGTTGGACATGCCGATCCATGCCCTTCCACACTCTCCAAATACACGACTAATCCATTGTAGCACTTTAGAAAAGACGCTATCGGTCCATTGGCTAGAAAGAGCCCGGTCCATCATAGGAGTTATGCCCGATCCATCCATATCCAGCTTACCCGATCCATAGCATGACTGGTCCACTAATTGGGAGCGCTCGATTCATCAAAATCTCGAGCCCGATCCATGCACTTGACCGATCTATGGAGTTGACTAATCCATCCCTTGCATACGTTTCCCGATCCATCATCAGGAATTCGACCGATCCATCAATTCCGTCCAGTCCATGCTTCAGGAAAAACTGCCCGGTCCATGCTTCGAAAAACTGCTTGGTCCATGCCTCGAAAAAAATGCCCTGCCCATGTTTCGAAAATCTACCTGGTCTATGCTTCGAAAAAACTGCCCGGTCCATGCTTCAAAAAACTGCCTGGTCCATCACCAAAACTTTCGATCCATCTGCAAAACTTCCGATCCATACGATCTAACACTTCATGAAGAATATCTATGCAATCAACTCTTCTAAATCGACCAATATCACTCAAGCAATCAATAATAATCATACAACCATATAGAATTCACCACATCATGATAAAACAATGAATCAACAAAATAATAGATCTAAACTTGCATAAACATATGAATTAACATAGAAATCACTGGTTTTAAGTTGCTAGGTTAGATCCTATGGTGATTCATATGTAAATATACTTACCATGATGTAGATCTTGATGAAAACAACTTGAAAATGATGACATAATGATCAAACAACTCATATACTTGATTGAATCCATGTGAGAGATGCATATCACTCACCAAATCTTCAAAACAACATAAAAACACTTGGACCTAAATCTGAACAGCGAAGAATTAGCTTAAAACTCTTCGATTTTATGAAATCTCTCTTTGATTGATGTAGATCTAGCTTCAAGCGATGTAGATCTTCGATTCTCTTATGTAGATCTAGAATTTTAATGGTGCAAAGGTGTATTTGATTGAGCAAGGAGGATCACGAGCTCAACCAAATGAGAGAATGAAGAAAGTAAACTATTCTTCATGCCTCTAACTCCCTATTTATAGCCTCCCACCAGCCCACTAATGGGCCTCTCCAAATCATCCCACTAGTGGTCCAAAAACATGAACAACAAAATGTGAAACATAAAAACCGCGATTTCTCCCAAACTATTGAGTCAAATCTTTAATGTGACCACACTACGGAATTGGCAACACCATTTCCTTTCCAATGAGACCGACCTCAGCACCTGATTCTGCCCCATTCAAAAGATACGCATTATACAAGACTGACAGGAGCAAAATGATCACAAATAAAGTTAGTAAAAATTATGGACATGTCTCACAACCCCATAACCAACATATTAAAATATGAGAATGACCCAACCCTCAGGGAATAAAATAAAAATATTTTATGATCCTTCAATACGTAAAATGTGGGTTGTTACATTCTCCCCTTCCCCCTCCTTAGGAATTTTGCCCCCGAAATCCCAAACAAACATAAGCAACTGAAACAATTCTGCATGCCTATCATCCATGAGCAGCCAATTCTATCACCCAAAATAACAGCCATCAAACCATGCATCCATAGCCTTATCCTAGAACGTGGAATTCTAACAACAACAACCATAACACAAGTTACTATGATGACATGATATCAATGGGTCATACCGACGGAGAGTTCTGGATGGATAGGCTTCATGCTCTCTTCTGCCTCCCATGTACAATCGTCACCATCCTTACTCCATTGTACCTTGACTAGCTTAACCGTCTTCCTCCTAAGATATTTCGTGTCATTCCCCACAACACGAAGCGACTTACGAGGTCTCGTTACTACGGTCTCTACTTCTAGGTCTTCGTACTATTCTAGAGACACATCACATTCGAATCATGCACGCACTTCCGTAAAAACGACACATGGAAAACATTATGCACACTTGACGTCTTCTCTGGTAACTCCAACCTATACGCGAGCTTTCTAATCCGCTTGATTATCGAAAATGGTCCAAAAAATCTTGGGGCCAACTTTCCTTTGCTTCCGAACCGAAGAACATGTTACAACGATGAAATCTTCACGAATACCATACCGCCAACGTCGAATTCCAAATATTTTTTATGCTTATCGGCATAACTCTTCTGACGGTCTAGGGCTGCTTTCATTTGTTGTCGAACGGTCTCGACACAATCCGATGTCTCCCTGATCATCTCGGGCCCAAGCATCTACTTATCTCCAGTTTCTAACGAACATGCTGGAGAATTACACGGTTTACCATATAATACCTCATATGGTGCCATCCGAATGCTCGACTGGTAGCTATTATTATACGCAAACTCAACTAGATGTAGATAGTTTTCCATGATCCCCCGAAGTCCAATACACAAGTTCTTAGGAAATCTTCCAAAACTCGGCTAACCCTCTTGGTTTGACCATCAGTCTGGGGATGATAAGTCGTACTCAAACACAACTCAGTTACCAAAGCTTCTTGCAAACTCTTCCAAAATTCGCTCGCGAACAACGGATCATGGTCACTTACTATGCACTTTGGGATACCATGGAATCGAAGTATTCGTTTAATATAAAGCCCAACCAACTTCGATGTTGTTCTAGTCGATTTGACAAGAATAAACCTTACACTTTTGGTCAAGCGATCCATGATAAACCAAATTCCTTTGTTTCCTGCCCTGGTTCTAGGTAGTCCATCGATATATGCTCCAACTTCCACTTAGGAACTTCCAATGGCTGAAGCAACCTACTCGGCTTCTTCTGTTCAGCTTTCACCAACTGACAGCCCATACACTTGGAAATGAACTTTCGAATATCTCTTTTCATCCCTTCCCAGTAGAAAGATCACTTCATGCCCTGATACATCTTATTACCACCGGGATGAATCGTCAACTTTGAGTGATGACATTCCCTCAGAACCTCATCTCTCAATCCGTCAATATTAGGAACAACCAGTCATCCTTGCTTTCGAAGCCAAACTTCTCGATCGAACTCGAACTCTTTATCCTCTGGTTCTAACTTCTGGATAAACTCGACAAGCTTTGCATCTCGCTTTTGGATTTCGCCAATCCTTTTGATAAGAGTGAAAAGTCAGTGCAGTCGTGTATGACTTAAGGATCTTTCTATATGGAATATGCGAAAGTGAATAATATAATAACTTATCTAGTGCAATAGTTATGCAGGTAAAGCTAAGCTATATCGAATATCTTAAATAAATAAAAGCAGTAAGTAAAGACACTAGGAATTTTATACTGGTTCAGACTTCTCGTCCTAGTTCCAATCCCGAAGCTCCTCTTCGGAATTCACTAACATCCCCTCTCTTAACCCAGAGAAATAGGTCACAATACACCCGAGTACCAACAAGGATGTCCCCACCTGAGCACCTACACAGGACTTCACAAATTACAAAAGAGTTTTGACTTCTGAATGTGTTCTCGTATCAACATTGAATAGCCAACGGTTAAGCACACCCTTCCTATAATCTTATCCTCAAGTATTTGATGTGTATGTGAAGATTGAAGGAAGTATGTCACTTACTGAATCAAGAGATGTGAAATTGTTTCAATGATTCAACAAGTAACTTGAATATTAGAGAGCTTTTAGAATGCGGAGAGTATAGAGATGTAAATCAGAAATTAGAATAGAATAAGTGAGAATCAATGATTCAAAAAACATGTTTGTAGTGTACATATAATTGTAGAAAAGTAGTAATCTTTCATGAAGAGTTTCAGGGAAGAACTGTATCCATTTCTGTTCATAAATGAAGAGGAATCTCTTCATGAAAGAAAGCAACTGTTCATAGAAATGACTGTTATTTCCTGATCAGTCAACTGGTATAAAAATCACTAGTTGACTGGTCAACAGAGAAAATCGTGAGTGTGTGTGTATATATATATGAAAAGAAACTGGCCTTATTATCCATAAATTTACAGACCAGTCGACTGGTCTGTTTCGAACCAGTCGACCGGTTCAGTTCATTTCTGTCCAATCATGGTCGTTAATAGCTATATCATATATATGTATATAATTTATGTTTTGTGCATTCGTGTTATACTTTAAGGATAGATTTTAACATATATTCAACACAACCCATTACTCATATATATATGAACTTAGCTCTTCGATGTGATCTTCATTGTTTTCCATTCCTTGTTATCATGAATCAAAAATATCGTGAATCAACATTCTCCCCCTTTTTTGATTGATGACAACATCTCGTATTCTATTGAAATATTGAATTGCTTCCCCTGAATGTATGCTTGTATATATATTTAGCTCCCCCTAAATTTCTGCAACATTTTGTTAGTTCATAACATAACATATGATTACCGTGCAACTTCCTGTAACAAAATGTTAGCATATAGTATACATGTTTAATATATTTGATATATGATTATATAAATCAATATATTTGATATTTGGTACACTATTCTCCCCCTTTGTCATCGATAAAAAGAATAAATACAATGACAAACGGTAGTAATCGATCATAGAAAAATAATTAAAGCACTTTAGGAGATGTTGGATTATGTGTATTGCGATAAGCTGAATTTTGTTTTCACATATATTTAGAGATACCAAAAATAGCCTTCTTTTTGTCATAGTGTACCTGCAAAAAATATGATATATATACTTTGGTACCCACTTGCTTTGTTTGGGTCCACGGGTTAGATGGAAGGTAACCATACCCAAGAGGGTTTAATGGAACCTTTAAAGATATAGTTTTCATTATTAACTACGGAATCAAAATAATCATCAATATATTTTTCTCTATTTCTCCAATTTACAGGAACCCAAATACTTAAGTAATCTCTGTTGATATTTCTTTTCGTATTTCTAGAGTTATTGTGAATATCTCTAGTCATAGAAGTATTCGAATTTCTATAATAATTGGATCTTGGTTGTACATTAATACTCGTAGTGATATTCTTATTGTACATAAAAGCATATCTAGTACTATTTCTATGATTGGTTTTATTATATTCTAAAGCACTTTTGTCATGTAAAGGTCGATATCTAGATAAAATCATATTTAAATCATTTTGTCCTGTATTAAATTTCATGAACTTACTTGTACATTTATCAAATTTGATTCCTAAGTCGCGATTGATATTTTTAAAAGAAATTTTGTTATTTTTTAAATCATCAAATTCCTTATTTAATTCAAAATTCTTCCACTTTAAAGTACCATTCTTATTTTTGAGACCAAAAATTTGAGATTCTGAATTATCTAAAGAAGGCTGTAATTTTTCAAAATTTTCTTTTGAGTTAGAAATTTCATTTTGCAAAATATTCTTGCTACTTTTTAAAATCTCACATTTTTCAGATAATTCTAAATTCTTTCCAATTAAAGCTTCGTTATCTTTTTTAAGAGACATAATTAAAGAACTAGAATTGTTTAAAGAATCTTCTAAAGAAGTATTTTTATTTTGTAAAAAATCAGTTTCCTTTAAAAGAACATTGTTTTTATCTTCTAGCTGCTCGCTTTCTTTTTGAAGGAAATCTTTTCGAAAACAAGCTCTTCTAAGGTATTTTCAAAATATTTGGCTTGTTTAACTAAAACATTGTTTTCCTCTTTTAATTTGGAATTTTCTTGCTCACAATTTTTTTGACTTAGCTAAAATGATTGTATTGAGTTTACCCAAAGTTTTAAAATCTTTCAATAATTTTTCATGGTCTGACAAAAGATCTTTATATAATGAATCTATGCATACCGATTGTGATTTGACTTTAGCCATGAGACATTTGCTTCCTTGCTCTCCTGATTCAGCTTTGTTATTCTTCCACTTTCTAATTCCTTGACTAGATTTCTTTATTGCCATTTGTTCTAGGATGGTGTTACGATCTCTAGAACACCAGGTTCTGATACCAAATGAAAATTCGGTGTAGTCGTGTATGACTTAAGGATATTTCTATATGGAATATGCGGAAGTGAATAATATAATAACTTGTCTAGTGCAATAGTTATGCAGGTAAAGCTAAGCTATAAGAATATCTTAAATAAATAAAAGCAGTAAGTAAAGACACCAGGAATTTTATACTGGTTCGGGCTTCCCGTCCTACTTCCACTCCCGAAGCTCCTCTTCGGAATTCACTAACACGCCCTCTCTTAACCTAGAGGAATAGGTCACAATACACCCGAGCACCAATAAGGATGTCCCCGCCTGAGCACCTACACAGGACTTCACAAATTATAAAAGAGTTTTGACTTCTGAATGTGTTCTCGTATCAACATTGAATAGCCAACGGTTAAGTACACCCTTCCTATAATCTTATCCTCAAGTATTTAATGTGTGTGAAGATTGAAGGAAGTATTTCACTTAACGAATCAAGAGATATGAAATAGTTTAAATGATTCAACAACTAATTTGAATATTAGAGAGATTTTAGAATGCAATGAGTATAGAGATGATATCATAAATTAGAATAGAATAAGTGAGAATCGGTGATTTGGAAAACATGTTTGTAGTGTATATATAGTTGTAAAAAAGTAGTAATCTTTCACGAAGAGTTTCAGCGAAGAATTATATCCATTTCCATTCATAAATGAAGAGGAATCTCTTCATGAAAGAAAGCAACTCTTCATAGAATGGCTGTTATTTCCTGATCAGTCAACTAGTATAAAAATCACTAGTCAACTGGTCAATGAAGAAAATCGCATATATATATATATGAAAAGAAACTAGTCGTTATTGTCCAAAAATTTACTGACCAGTCGACTGGACTGTTTCGAACCAGTCGACTGGTTTAGTTCGTTTCTATCCAGTCATGGCTGTTAATAGCTATATCATATATATATATATATATGTATGTATGTATGTATATAGTTTATGTTTTGTGCATTCGTGTTATACTTTGAGGATAGATTTTAACATATATCTAACACGACTCATTACCCATATATATATGAACTTAGCTCTTCGATGCGATCTTCTTTGTTTTCCATTTCCTTATTGTCATGAATCGAAAATATCGTTAATCAACAAAGAGTAGGTCTTATCGACAAGCTTTCCAACATTTCAGGTTCCAACTCAAACCTTATCCTGAAATTAAACCCTGCCTAAAGCTCAAGGCTCTTCTATTCCGAAAACATTGCTCCTAATCCTGCTTGTCTTCGACCCAACTCATCTGCAACTGCGTTACCTTTTCTTGGAGTATAGGCTATACCAAAATCATATGATGCTAGAAACTCTAATCACCGTTGCTGCCGAAGATTCAAATCCTTTTGGGAGAAAAGATACTTCAACGACTTGTGATCCGTAAATAACTCGAATCGAACCCCCAACAAGTAATGTCTCCATATCTTCAAAGCAAACATGATCGCTGCCAACTCCAAATCATGAGTTGAATAGTTCCTTTCGTGCGGCTTCAGCTATCGTGCCACAACCTTATCCTTCTGCATCAGCACTGCTCCAAGCACAGTACCACATGCATTGGTGTCACTACAAGAAAACACTGATTTTGCAGTGGAAATATCCGTCGCTAAATGTTTACACCAAAAATGGTCTAAACACCCAAGGTACTAAACTGTACTTCAACAATTCGGAAAGGAGTAAATGGAACCGTGTTTAATCAGCAATAAAAAGTGAAAAATGCGAGAAAAGTAAAATAGAGACGAGATTTAGAGTGGTTCAGCCGTTAACGAGGCCTATGTCCACTATGAAGGTGATTTCCTGTCTTATAATGAGAATTACAAAGTACATCCGCTCTCTCTTTTTATATGTTTCAATATCCACTCGTTATACCCTCATTTATATATTTCAATCTAAGGAATTATACAAGAGAGTAGTAGAATTTGAGGAGAAGAAGGATGGATGAATGATTAAGAACAAGGATGTCTTCGTTTTTCCTCACCGTGAGATTGTCCTTGACGCCATGGCCGAATCTGTGGTTGAGGATGAAATTCAGCAGCACTTCGTGGTTTTTTCTGAAAAGTCCCACTTTATGTTGGTAGCCATGGTGTATTTATAGGTGAACTTCCTTTGGTAAATAATCTAGAATCCGTTTATCCAGGCTGTGGATCGTTCATTCTGTTAATTACAACTATGCCACTGGCTAGCTGTAGCCAGCTGTCCGTAGTTGTATCCAGTTATCATGTCCGGACGGCTCGTTAGAACGAGTATCTTGAATAGCTAAGCGGGTAAGATGTAAGCGAGCGTCCTGTGAGAGTTTTGGGAGATTTTGCGAGAGCGGAATACGGGTCTGGAGTTGATTCTCCTTTGTTCCTTGCGCGACCGTCCTTCTTGGTCCAAGGGCGCTCGTCTTCTTGCTGCCTTTGTATGGTGCTGTTTGGATTTATGGCTATGTTATAAGGTCGCTGCCGTTTATATTAAATGGGCGACTTGCTTTATTTCGGTGTTTGAGCGGTTCTCAGGATATGCGACCTTTATCTTTATCGGGTCGCACTTCTCATAATATGTTATGTTGTTATCTTAGGTCGCATCAGTTGACTTGACCTGTCCTGGGTCCGATATTTGGGTCTTGCTCTGTGCGGTTGCATCGTGCACGGATGACCCAGGTGATTTCCGCCTTGTACCCTTTACCTAATGTGCGCATGGATTTTTAGGGATTAACACTTGCCCCTCGAAGTCCGTGATTTCTTTTTGTATGGAATCATTGACTTCGACATATTTGATCGCACATTGGTTGGTGGGTTTGTCCTAACTTGTTGATGAGTCGTTCGTGCAGGGATTGAAATTGCTTTGTTGTAGCTGATTGGCATCTTTACCTTTGGGCGATACGTTTGGACTGTTTTGTCTTTATTGTAAGTAGCTAAATCATGGGGAAGTGAATACGCTGACTGATCTTCTGATGGGATACCTGTTTCAGTACTCAAGTGTTATGCTAACGTGGCTAAGAGTACCTTTGAGGTGTGCCTTTTAATCTCCCCTTCATTCTCTTATTTCTCATTCGATTTTGCTTCCATCTATCTTTCAGGAAGGTCTCTTAAATTTGAAAGAAAAACTTTGTATCTCTTTCCACTGCTACTTAGGTTTATTGATTCTTTCTCGTGCTCATTCTTTCTTTGAGCCTTACAGCTATTCTCTGGCCCGTTTGCAGGATGGTCTCATCTCCAGAACAACGCCAAAAGGGGACTTTTTTCGATTTGAGCATTTCAAGGGATGAGATTCAGTCGGTTGGTCAACCGTCCGTAAATTCTCCTTCCGGCCCTTTTTATACGGAACTTCAAGTTATCATCAACAAGCCTCGTCATGCTCCTGGGCCTTGCAGTCCCAGGTTTGCTAAGCGATTTCGGGGATGGAGCTTGCGGGGGTCCCTTTGAATGTGGATGTATCTTCGGCTGAATCTCTGAATTTCACTTATGATATGACAGTAGCGAAAGGTCAAATGTTGGCTCGCCTCGAGACTGTTGTGCAACAATTTGGAAAACAGATGGATTTGCTGAGGAATCATTCTGCGAAGCGGATGATTGGCTAGCATAAGTTGGCCTCTGACCTCCAGAAACTTCACAAGGACAACCTTGAGTGTATTTCTGTTTTGGAAAATGATAAGGCGAAGTTAATCCAGGCCCTTAGGTCCAAGGATAGCATAGTTGCTTCCTTCGCCCCTAGTGATGTTTAGTCGGTGATTTCCGCACATGCTAAAGGGCCTTTATCTTGTTCTGCTCCGGCGAAGAGGAAAGTAGGGAGGCCAAGGAAGGTTAGAGACCTGTAAACTCCTCCCTCTTGGTTGTTTTGCTTTTTGAATTTTAAGATCGGTTGTGTAAGCGGGTGTCGGTCTTCGCCTATGACATCATGTTGGTCGTTGTTTGTGACTTTGTGTTTGGCGTGTGACACTTTCTGTGCTCCTGATGAATGGTTACTTGGCTGGCTTTGTGATGCTTTCCATGTTTGTGCTATGCCGTGTCTCTTTGCCCTGTTTTGACAATACACACACATTTTTCTTAAAAGTTTTTCGCAGCAACCGTGCGTTAGCATCGTATCACGAGGCGTTCGTTCGTACATTAATATCGTATCACGAGGCATTCGTTCGTACGTTGAAATCATATTACGGTTAGTCTTGTATTGTTCTTATTAGACTGGGATTATCCAGCTTTCAGTATTTGGCTTGATAGGTAAGTCCTTAGTTGTTTTAACTTTGGCAAGTCAGCCATTTAGATTTTTATTAAATATCCTGCTTTATTAGTTTGGGGTATTTTCGTGATGCATTTTTATGCATGCCCCCATGGGAGGACTTGGGCTCCAATGTAGAATCTGATCCTGGCTTCATTGACTTGGTTAACAACAAAGAACAAGAACGGACACCCCCATATGGCTAGGATTTCTGATACCCCCTTTCAGCTAGGATTTCTGCTGTCGTAATCCATCCTTGGCTTTGTTTGACTTGGTTAACAACAAAGAACAAGAATGGCCACCTCCTTTCGGTCGGGTTTCTATTTTTGCGCTGATCTTTCCAGCATGTTTAATCCTTCCCCATTTTATGCTTCATCCGAGGAGCGGACACTAATTCATCTCATCGAGCATTCAACTCAGAAGGGAAAAATTCGTGTCTTTTACCTACCAAGGTAGGTGCCCCTTGAAATTGGCGATTTTCCATTTCGAGACATGTCGGTTTTTCCGACTTTGTGCTTTGACCAAGGACACAGACGTTGGTTCGCCTCATTCAGTTTCTTTTTCTCAAGTTGGAAAACCCGTGTCCAACACCTAGGAAGGTCACCTAAGAAGGTGCTTCTTCGGTGGGCTTAGCAATTTTATCCATGGGACTTTTGAGTTTCTTTTACTCCAGCATTGACTCTTTTAATCTGGCACCAAGCTTTTGTTGGTCCTGTATTGAGAGGTCCAGTGTTTCTTGATGGAAGTTGGAATTCCTCGAGTTGGTGCTCCCTGATCACTCATTTGCCTACACAAGGAAGTCAACTTTTAGTAGAGGATTGTGAATGAGTGTCATGTACATGTAATTAGGACTCCATATTCAGTCACTTCATGTACATCATTAAAAATGCGAAAATTTAATGAATCTTTATAGCACTTTCTATGTATTTGAATAACATGCTATAAGAAATAACGATGGATATGCTCGTTGTTCCTTGTCCATGGAATCTGGTTCCCATCTGTGGTGGCCAATTTGAAGGTTCCGTCCTGGAGTTTCTATCTTATAACATAAGGTCCTTCCCAATTGGGCCCGAAGACTCTAGTACCGGTCATGATCTTTTTCAGAACGAGGTCTCCGATTTCAAAAGTTCTATGCATAACTTTTGAATTGAAGTGCTTGGCCACCCTCCTTTGGTGCACGGCTACTCTGAGTTCCGCTTCCTTTCTTCTTTCCTCGAGTTGGTCGAGGGCTTCGAGCTGTAGCTTTTCGTTCTCTTTGGGGTCAAAATGTATTCTTCGATGGGTAAGGACTTCCAACTCCACTGGTATCATAGCTTCAAAGCCATAGGATAACGAAAAGGGAGTATGCCCTGTTGTAGTTTTGTGCGTAGTGCGATACGCCCATAATGCCAGCGGGAGTTCATCTACCCATCCACCCTTAGCTTTTTCTAGTCGCTTCTTGATGGTAGTCTTGATGATTTTATTTACTGCCTCCACCTGCCCGTTCGCTTGTGGATGAGCGACCGCTGAAAAGCTTATTTGGATCTTATACTTGGCGCAAAATCTTTGGAATTCTTCACTTTCAAACTGGGTTCCGTTGTCCGTGATTATTTTTTGTGGTACCCCGAACCTGCATATGATATTCTTTAAGACAAAGTTAATAACCTTCTTTGAAGTTATAGTGGCCAATGGTTCTGCTTCGGCCCATTTCGTAAAGTAGTCAACGGCAACAATTGCGTATTTGAAACCGGATTTTGCAGTGGGAAGGGATCCTATGAGGTCGATGCCCCAGATAGCAAACGGCCATGGGCTGACCATGTGGGTTATGGTTGTGGATGGCATCCTTGGGATTTTTGCAAATCTTTGGCACCTGTCACGTTTTTTTAGTGTAGGCCGTGGAGTCTTTATTGATATCTGGCTAGAAGTAACCATATCGTAGGATCTTCTTGGCCAAAGTTTGTCCTCCGGTATGACCTCCATATTCCCCTTCATGCAGCTCCTCCATAATTGCCTTAGACTCCTTCTCTGTAACACAGCGAAGTAAAGGTGTAGAAATTCCCCATCTATATAGTCGTCCATCTTGAATAAGGTATGAAGGAGCTTTTCGTAAGATCTTTCTTAGGAGTTTGGTTTCAGCCGGGAGTGCCCTAGTTGCGAGGTATTCTTTAATTGGCGACATCCATGAATTTGATTCATCAGTTGTTTCCATGATCCAATCCATTTTGATCTGCTTTGTAGTTGGATTGGAAAGGACTTCCACTGGGACTAACCCCATTAGTTGTGCATCTCCTGTGCTCGCATTTTTGGCTAGTGAATCAGCTTTAGTATTTTCTTCCCTAGGAATATGAGATTTGGTGTGATGCTCGAAAGCTTCCAACAATTCCAAGGCTTTTGTAAGATAATCTAGCAAGTTACCCATTTTTGCTTGGAATTCTCCCAGAATCTGGCATACTATAAGCTGGGAGTCGCTGAAGATCTGTATAGTTTTTATTTGCAACTTTATCGCTAGCTTTATTCCAGTGATAAGGGCCTCGTACTTGGCCTCGTTGTTGGTTGCAGTGAATTCTAACCTTAGTGCGTAGCATAAGGATCTTCCCTCAGGGGTTTCGAGAACTACCCTGCCCCCGAATAGCGGTCGTTCGACGCCCCATCTACAAATAGCTTCCACTGGATATTAGTTTCGATATCAACTTGCTCCTTTACTTCCCCTCAATCAGTAAATTCTGCAATGAAATCTGCAAGCGCTTGTCCGTTGATCGCTTTCCGGGGGTGATACGTAATGTCGTACTGGCTAAGCTCTATATTCCATTTTAATAACCTTCCGGAGGTTTCTGGTCGAGATAGGACTTGCCTCAGAGGTTGGTCTATGAGCACCTTGATGGGATGAGCTTGGAAGTAGGGACAAAGCTTCTTTGATGCAATAAGCAAGTTTTTCAAGTCTTGGATAATTAATCTCCACTCCAGATAACCTCTTACTGATGTAATAGACTAGTTTTTGTATCTTCAAATCTTCTCTGATTAGTGCTGCGCTTAGAGCATGGGTAGAGACCGCCAGGTATAGAAACAAGTCTTCCCCGTCACTAGGCTTTGACAACATAGGTGGTGTTGCCAGATGTTGGATTAGTTCTTCGAAGGCTCTCTGGCACTCAGGGGTCCACTGTATCTCCTTTCTACCTTTTCTGAGGGCATCGAAGAATGGAAGACATCTGTCTGTTGCCCTGGATATGAAGCGATTCAAAGCCGCGATCTTCCCATTTAAACACTGAAGCTCCTTCTTGGTTCCTGGGGCACGCATTTCTCTCAGAGATGATATTTTGGCTAGATTAGCTTCTATACCTCTAGCGTTGACCATGTACCCAAGGAATTTTCCTGAGCCAACACCAAAACTACATTTCAAAGGGTTCAACTTCATGCTATATTGTCGTAAGATGTCGAACATTCGGGTTAGTTCCTCAAAATGGTCTATTGCTTTCTTTGACTTAACCAACATGACATCGATATAGACTTCCATCGTCCTGCCGATTTGTTTCTTGAACATAGCATTTACCATTTGTTGGTAAGTCGCTCCTGCGTTTTTTAGACCAAGTGGCATTACCTTATAGCAATATAGGCCGAGATCAGTAATAAAGCTGGTGTTTTCCTGATCTGATCCATGCATCATAATTTGATTGTAACTGGAATATGCGTCCATGAAAGATAGCAATTCATGGCCGGCCGTGGAATCCACCAGTTGGTCGATTCTGGGGAGAGGGAAACTATCTTTCAGATAAGCTTTATTTAGGTCTGAATAATCCAAACAGACCCGTCATTTGCAGTTTGATTTCTTTACGAGCACCAGGTTGGATACCCATTTTGGATATGTAGATTCTCTAATAAAACCATTTTCCATTAGTCTGTCGATTTCTTCTTTTAAGGCGCGCGATCTCTCCGGCCCCTGGGCTCTTCTTTTTTGTTTGACAGCCGGAATGCGCGGGTTAATGTTTAGCTTATGGAATGCAACATCCGGAGATATTCCACACATGTCGGAATGGTTCCATGCGAACACATCTAAGTTAGCTCTCAAAAAGGCAATCAATTGATTTTTCAATTCAGGGCTCAGCCGAGACCCTATATTCAACACACGGTTTGGGTCCTTTGGATTTACAGTATAGGAATCATGTCTTCGGCCGAGGTCGCCCTTTCCTCCTCTGCACCGGCTTCTCTAGGATAGATCTCTTTTTGCATTCTGCTATGATCACCAGTGCACGGACCTTTCTTTAGTTTCTATAAGGGGGAGTTTTGGATGCGAGGGAGAACCTCTGCATCCTTTCCTGATTCTTTTTTCTTGGCCTCTTTCAGTTCTGTCACATAGCAGTCCCTTGCGGCAATTTGATCGCCCTTGATTACACCGATTCCCCTTTCGGTTGGAAACCTCATGGTCAAACACCAAGGAGCTAAAGCAATCCTGAAGCCCGAAAGAGTCGGCCTCCCAAGGAATGCATTGTAAGACGAGAACTCGTCTATTATGACAAAGGTCTGTACCATGGAAACTCGATGTCCCCCATCTGCCAATTCGACAGGCAAATCTATCGTTCCGATGGGTTGCGTAGGTTGACCTGTAAAACCGTGGATCTTATGTGGGTACGCGCGCACCTTTGCCATGGAGAGATTCATCTTTTGGAAAGTGTTTATAAAGATCACATTGACTGATGCCCTGGTGTCAACTAGGACCCTTTTTACCACTGCAGGCCCGAGACCAATTGCGATCACCATGGCATCAATAGTTGGCGTAATTAAGCCTTCTGCATCCTTATCTCTGAATATCACATCCTCGGTCGAAGTTTTGTGCATTTTCATCGGAAGCTCATTGTTCAAGATCATGCACCCTTCCTCTTTCGTGACATCCTTCAATTCGCTAGCGTATCTTTCCATATCTGCCAAACTATTCCCGGCTAGGTGGGGACCCCCAAATATCATATTGATTACTGGTCTCGGGTCGACTGGCATTTGGTCCTCTTCACTCGAGTTAGGATGGCTAGCCGCATTGTTATGCCCCTGCGTGGCTGGAATACTTTGGGGATTTTTCATATACTACTGGAGTCGGTTCTTCCTGATAAGCTCCTCAATCAAACTCTTCAGGTGCCGGCATTCGTTAGTTGTAACACCACACCTCCGTTAAGGTCACTCTCAAAGGGAATGACTTAATTTCGGTGGAGCATTATAGGTAAAAGATGCTGATAAAATTACAAGACAGACAATTAAGCAGCGGTAAATAAATAAAACTTTATTTCATTTATAAACAGCTTGTACAAAGATTGTTTTACAATACCAAAGTATCCTGTCTTGCTTACAAAAATAAAGAAGCATAAAATGATTTCCCCAAATAAAGCATAAGCCAGCCATAGCAGTAGAAGAGAGAGTCCAAGGAAACACGTCAAAGAGTCTTCAAGCTTGGAAAGAGTAACGGTCCAAACAAACCTGAGCTATTCCCTCCCTGACTACCTGGGGGGAAACGGAAGAAAAGAGGCGAAAGCAAACTAGGTCAGACATAAAGTCTGGTAAGTCCAGTGATTCTTAGTATTTAAACGAGGAAAAGGGTCATAGCATGAATAAACTAAATATAAGACTAAACCATAGAAACAAGATAATATGGGATAAGCATGGGATATGACAAGATAAACTGAATGTACCGATAACTGAATGTACTGATAAACTGAATGCGCTTCTACTCCTTCTCTGCTTCGCAACTACCCTGTTTATACTGATTTCTATATCTCTGCACTACCTAACTGATGTCCAAACTAGTAATCTATGATCGTATGATAAGTGATCCCAATCCCCGTATTTGCGGTTGCCTTCAGGTGTGCTTCTATTATCGAGATTCCATTTATTACCTAGATATAATCTAGGGTTCACTATCGGGTGCTTACTAGATTCAACCAGGGTTGACGCTACCCAGGGCCACTGGGGTTTATGCTACTTATTGAATGCTTCTCGGATTTTAGGGTTTACGCGACCTAGGTCCAACTAGGGATTATGCTACCTTTGTGTATTAATTTTCCATGTGTCTGTGTTAGTCGGCCCTCTCTTGCGTGTAGATACTCTGTGCTGGCCCCACCATAAGATGTATCAAGCCTTATGATAGTGACCCGACATGATTCAAGATGCACAGTGTATAACTACTGGTACCCAGTGCCTGCTTTTTCACACTCCGGAATACGTGCATGCCCGCAAACCGTCGGAACCTACACTGACGTACCCCCCTGTCGTTATCTTTGACCGCTTATAATCAACCCAGTAATCGTGCCCCACCCTGCCTAGTTTCAGGGTACCATGATACATCAATGTGGGTTACTGCTGAAATGGGTCCCCGTTACCAGGGTTTCCTGCTGGATAAGTTTATAGGCCTATATTTACTAATATTACCCACCAACCCGATGTGTACTTAACCTTCCCACCGATTCAAGCATGTTTATTTAATGGTTAATTTCTGTGGGCCTATATTTACTAATATTACCCACCAACCCGATATGTACTTAACCTCCTACTCGTCAAGTCGTGTTGGTTAAGTGGTTCTTATTAACTTAACCTTTCTCGCTTATCTTGTTGGATTGGTTAAGTGTGATCTATTAACTTAACCCTGTTCAGTCATCAGGTTATATTGGTTAAGTATTCCCCATTTAACTTAACCCTATTAGCTCATCAAGTTATACTGGTCAAGTGTCATTAATCAATTCAAGTTAACTTAACCCATCCACCCATCATGTCATGTTGGTTAAGTGTTTCCTTCTGGTGTTGACTTGACCCTACCTCAATTCGTGTTATATTGGTTAAGTGTTGTTCTCGTGTTAACTTAACCCTTCCCATACATCATGTTATATAATTGGTTAAGTGTTTTCCTCTTGTATTACTTAACCCCACCACATGTCATTATATACTTTGGTTAAGTGTAACTTTAGTTAACTTAACCCTATCATCTTCTTAATTAACATGTTACAACGGTTAAGTATTCTAAATTTACTTAACCTCACCCACTTGTCTAATTAACATGTTATTACGGTTAAGTGTTTCCCTAATTACTTAACCTCACCATTTCTAGCTTGATTTATTCAGGAGCCTTAATTAATTAATTAATTATAGCACCAACCACTCACATTAGACAAATATTGTTGTGGTTACTGGATGTGCCGGTCGGTTCCGGGCAGGTTTACACCACAACTCAGTCTAACCTCGGGTCTTTCTGGGCTTGATGCACTAGCCACCCACATTAGACAAGTATTGTTGTGGTCACTGGATGTGCCGGTCGGTTCCAGGCAGTTTTACACCACAACTCAGTCTAACCTCGGGTTAGGCATATTCGTCTTTTACTAAATTTACATATTTACTATTTATGTAAATTTTCCGTAAATCAATTTAGCCTAGATCATATTCAACTGTCATGCAAATTAACATACTTATATTCTATGCCCAAAACTTGATTTACCAATCAATTAACTCAACTTGCAGTTTATACCAATTTAGATTTAATATTACCCTTTTTCAATTCACGCCCAATCTAGATTAACATTCCAATTTATAGTTTATGTCAAAACTAGGTTTAATATTCTAGTTTTACCGTTAACGTCCAAAACTTGGTTTACATGCCAATTACATACTTTGCGGCCAATTAAAATTTATCAATCTATGCCTAAGTCTAATATGCATGTAAATCATTCACTATTATAACCAATTTAAATTTATGCTAACATATTTATTATGGCAAATTAACTTAATTAAGCTACGCCCAATCCCCGCATCATAATCGTACATATAACATGATTTCACAAGTTTTTCTATGTACTCATGAAATGATACTAATAGTATCAAAGCAAGGAATAGGGGATAAGCACGAGAATTGACATAAAAGAATAGCCACGCAAGAATGAACCAAATACAAAGATAATAGTTCCAGTGGGTTTGATGTACATAACGGTGAATAGGAATAAAATAGACAAGTTACACCCCAAAAATGAGATCCAACATAATTAAGGGAATAGGCATAGGTGATTTGGTCCAACATAATGCCAGTTCGAAGTACAACCTAATAGGTTAATGGGAATAGGCATAAGTCACTGACTATAATAGTTATAGGCAATTAACCACAACAGTCATGGGCGACTAATCACAATAGTTTCTTAATCAATGTCATAGGCAATAGTCTCATAGTCATGAATCTTAGTAATAGTCTCATAGTCATGAATCATATGCAATTGTCTCAAAATTATGAATCAAAGTCATAGTCATAGTCATATGTAATGGTCTCTTTGTCATGAATCATAGTCATAGGCGATAGTTTCATGGGCAACAGTTTCATAGTCATAGTCTTAGGCAAAAGTCCCATAATCATAGTCATTGGCAATTAGCCACAATAAGTTCTAGGCCACAATCGAGAATCAGATCCAAAGGCATAGATAACGTTAGCTTTGACATAAGCATGAATCAAAGATAATTAACTCGCAAATAGGCACAGTTCTATATTTTAATTTATTACATTCACGAGTCCAATTACACGTTCAAATCTAAGGTTAACCGAACTTACAAACTAAAAGAAATTCTTGCGTTCTGAAATCTGAATTTTGAAACTGGAGATGCACGCCTTTGATAAAGCTAGTTTTAATTTTGATTCTTGATTCAAGTTCTTTAACTCGTCTTTGAATTAGAAATGGTGACGGCTACTCCAAGTCTTCTACTGACGGCATTTCAGTTCTAGGTTTATTTTTCTGTGTGTTTTTAGGTTAGGCATTGAGTTGTTTATATAGAATTTCAGTTTGATTATAGCCGTCAGATGAACCTAGGGTTAATCACAGCCACTCAGACCTGATCAGGACCATCCAGAAACCCTAGTGACTCAGCAGCTAGTCAGCAGTCATTCAAATTTCAGATCTGGCCGGGGGCTAGGTCGACCCCCAGGTCGACCTCTAGGGGGGAGGTCGACACTAGGGTCGACCCCCTGGTCGACCTGCTTGGACAGGAATTTTCCCGCCCAGCCCGCTTCTGGCTTCTGTTTGAATTTTGAACTCGTTTTCGAACTGTTTGAATTTATTTGAAATCTCTGGAAACTTCCGACAGCCATAACTTCTTCATACGAAGTCCAATTTACGCAAACTCAGACTCTATCTCAACCAGAATTCCGAGACGAACACAATGGTGTAACCCGTTTCCGTTAATTCTTACATTTTAAATTAAGTATTCTAGGATTCATTATTATAACGTGAATAGAAAATACGGGGTGTTACATTCTCCCTCCTTTTAGGATTTCGTCCCCGAAATCTCCAAGTCGAGAAGAACTTATATCCTACCATCCAATCAACCATCTACCCAACCATCAAACACAGGCATCCAATGTCCTTAAAAGATTTCTAATGCTTCATGATCATATGCATAGTGTGTGTATATGTCCTTATCTAATGCAAAATCAGGCGGTCTACTGATTCAGTTGACCTCCTTAATGCGAATTATGTCAGTGCCATGAGTTCATCATGTATGCAATTATCCCTAATCATGTAAGTACTATATGCGTGCATATTCATTCATCCATATGCAACATCCATATGATAACACATCAAGTTTTAATCCATCTACAAATATATATATATATATATGCATATGCAATATGGAAGTGACTAAGCCGATCTAATGCCTAATATGTGTATATGCATCCACGAGCAACCACTAGCAAACACTTACAACCACTTGCATCCACCAAACATAACATGTCTCAAACACATGTTTACATCCATTGGCTTCCACCTAAGGATCGAGGATAGGACCGAGAGGATATACTTAAAAGCTAAAGACTAGCATGCAAATATTTTTACAGAAAAAGAGGAATCAAGGATATACCCTTAAAAGGGTAAGATGCGCGTATCTAGTCTTCAGTCTTCTAAGTCGCATCTTCTTGAGATTCACTCCACTGTATCTTAACTAATTTAACTTCACGATTGCAAAGCTTCTTGGCCTCCATTTCCAAAACTCACTAGTGAAGATAGGCCCTCGATCACTTACCATGCTAGAGGGTATCGAATGTAGTCGAACTACCTTTCCAAGATAAACAGATATTAACCATGATAGCAAGTGTATATCCTAAGATTATTAGAGGTCTCTCCTCTACTTAGCTTATCCATCATGCTGCAAGTCTGGGGGTCTAAAGCTAATGGTTACTCTGTGCTTATTACCACTCTTAAGGTCAGTCTAACTTAGGGTGCCAGCCCCCAACCGTTTATTTCTCACGCAAACCATCCTAGTCGAACTCGACATCCTTCAAGTACAAGCCCCAAAGGCCTAAACCAATATCAGACATGAACCTAAGGGATACCTCCTCCGAATTTGGACGATTTATGTGAGATGACACTAATAAAACAACCAAACAATTGAGCACTTTACCAACTCTGGCTATCCTCGTCAATCTTGCTCTAGAATTATCGTTGATCGCATAACTGGCTTTGCTGTGTCATCTAGATACATGCGGAAGTCTGTCTCGAGTTCTTAGGGGGAAAAACCCTACCCTAGTCAAAATATCTTGCGTACTCATGGACTACCCCAACGGATCGAAAATCGTCGATAGATAAGTAAAGTGATTCTAGGTAGCTAAGACAAACTGATCCCTTAGGATCGTACGAAATCTCAAGGGTATTCTCGAGGCAAGTCAAAAGTCTAACTACCCTTGTTTTATAATTACTAGCTAACCAATCAATGCCTAGAATCAACCCATAGCCCAAAAAAACATAAGCATAAATATAGCTATTCTCAAATCCTCACAAGTCAAAGATAGATGGGCCGAACCAGCAATTGGATTCGAGATTAAAATGGGATCCTCTACTACACAATATCTAGGGTGCAGAGACTCAACTATGGAAGCAGATATATATGGATATGAAGCGCTAAAATCGGAAGGAGTACTAACAGGATAATCAAAAAGGAAAAAAAACTCTTTCAACCGAAATCTTACTGCCTCTCTCTCAAGTATGCTGGCGGTGAGAGCATGCACTCGCCTTCCGGAAAATCCTGTCCCTTGTTCTTGCCCTCCTTTGTGAGCCAAGTCCATACCCATGGTTTCTTCATCCTTGTGTTATGCTCCGTAGCCAGACCCCCCTCATTCTCAACTTTGCTATGCTTGTGTAACTTGTTGGCATGTCTCTTGGAAGCTACCTCCATCGCACGGAGAATCCTACAAAGCTCGAAAGAAAATTACGGCTACAGATGGAAGTTAGGCACTTATTTGCCCTCTGATAAGTGTCGTAGTCTCATCAAGCCTACGGAACAATGTTACGATGAGATTACCTCCCAGAAAGCCAGGTGCCCCGGAGACTCAGGAAAGAAGGAAACAAGGACTCAAACAGAGGATCAAAAGATAGTGCATATGGCTTTTGGGGAATATGCCTTCAAAACAAAACTTTTCTTTTGAAAATGCTTCTTTTGAAATCGTTTTGAAAATAATTTTTCAAATCTTTTTATCTGATCCGGTAACCTTCAGCTCTGATACCAAGTGTAACACCACACCTCCGTTAAGGTCACTCTCAAAGGGAATGCCTTAATTTCGGTGGAGCATTATAGGTAAAAGATGCAGATAAAATTACAAGACAGACAATTAAAGCAGCGGTAAATAAATAAAACTTTATTTCATTTATAAACAGCTTGTACAAAGATTGTTTTACAATACCA
Source organism: Allium sativum (assembly GCA_030737875.1). Taxonomy (NCBI): domain Eukaryota; kingdom Viridiplantae; phylum Streptophyta; class Magnoliopsida; order Asparagales; family Amaryllidaceae; genus Allium; species Allium sativum. Next base: position 34,131 of record JASFAX010003762.1, read on the forward strand.
AAGTATCATGTCTTGCTTACAAAAATAAAGAAGCATAAAATGATTTCCCCAAATAAAGCATAAGCCAGCCATAGCAGTAGAAGAGAGAGTCCAAGGAAACACGTCAAAGAGTCTTCAAGCTTGGAAAGAGTAATGGTCCAAACAAACCTGAGCTATTCCCTCCCTGACTACCTGGGGGGAAACGGAAGAAAAGAGGCGAAAGCAAACTAGGTCAGACATAAAGTCTGGTAAGTCCAGTGATTCTTAGTATTTAAACGAGGAAAAGGGTCATAGCATGAATAAACTAAATATAAGACTAAACCATAGAAACAAGATAATATGGGATAAGCATGGGATATGACAAGATAAACTGAATGTACCGATAACTGAATGTACTGATAAACTGAATGCGCTTCTACTCCTTCTCTGCTTCGCAACTACCCTGTTTATACTGATTTCTATATCTCTGCACTACCTAACTGATGTCCAAACTAGTAATCTATGATCGTATGATAAGTGATCCCAATCCCCGTATTTGCGGTTGCCTTCAGGTGTGCTTCTATTATCGAGATTCCATTTATTACCTAGATATAATCTAGGGTTCACTATCGGGTGCTTACTAGATTCAACCAGGGTTGACGCTACCCAGGGCCACTGGGGTTTATGCTACCTATTGAACGCTTCTCAGATTTTAGGGTTTACACGACCTAGGTCCAACTAGGGATTATGCTACCTTTGTGTATTAATTTTCCATGTGTCTGTGTCAGTCGGCCCTCTCTTGCGTGTAGATACTCTGTGCTGGCCCCACCATAAGATGTATCAAGCCTTATGATAGTGACCCGACACGATTCAAGATGCACAGTGTATAACTACTGGTACCCAGTGCCTGCTTTTTCACACTCCGGAATACGTGCATGCCCGTAAACCGTCGGAACCTACACTGACGTACCCCCCTGTCGTTATCTTTGACCGCTTATAATCAACCCAGTAATCGTGCCCCACCCTGCCTAGTTTCAGGGTACCATGATACATCAATGTGGGTTACTGCTGAAATGGGTCCCCGTTACCAGGGTTTCCTGCTGGATAAGTTTATAGGCCTATATTTACTAATATTACCCACCAACCCGATGTGTACTTAACCTTCCCACCGATTCAAGCATGTTTATTTAATGGTTAATTTCTGTGGGCCTATATTTACTAATATTACCCACCAACCCGATATGTACTTAACCTCCTACTCGTCATGTCGTGTTGGTTAAGTGGTTCTTATTAACTTAACCTTTCTCGCTTATCTTGTTGGATTGGTTAAGTGTGATCTATTAACTTAACCCCGTTCAGTCATCAGGTTATATTGGTTAAGTATTCCCCATTTAACTTAACCCCATTAGCTCATCAAGTTATACTGGTCAAGTGTCATTAATCAATTCAAGTTAACTTAACCCATCCACCCATCACGTCATGTTGGTTAAGTGTTTCCTTCTGGTGTTGACTTGACCCTACCTCAATTCGTGTTATATTGGTTAAGTGTTGTTCTCGTGTTAACTTAACCCTTCCCATACATCATGTTATATAATTGGTTAAGTGTTTTCCTCTTGTATTACTTAACCCCACCACATGTCATTATATACTTTGGTTAAGTGTAAATTTAGTTAACTTAACCCTATCATCTACTTAATTAACATGTTACAGCGGTTAAGTGTTCTAAATTTACTTAACCTCACCCACTTGTCTAATTAACATGTTATTACGGTTAAGTGTTTCCCTAATTACTAAACCTCACCATTTCTAGCTTGATTTATTCATGAGCCTTAATTAACTAATTAATTAAAGCACCAACCACTCACATTAGACAGATATTGTTGTGGCTACTGGATGTGCCGGTCGGTTCCGGGCAGGTTTACACCACAACTCAGTCTAACCTCGGGTATTTCTGGGCTTGATGCACTAACCACCCACTTTAGATAGGTATTGTTGTGGTCACGGGATGTGCCGGTCGGTTCCGGGCAGTTTTATACTCATCACCAATACATCGCAGGGTTCATAATGACAGGAGCCTTTGCTCATGGAGCTATATTCTTCATTAGAGATTATAATCCGGAGCAGAATGAGCGCGGGGCGGACGATTTCCAAACGGACTCCTCATTCATTAGATAGAGAAGATCACCAAGATTTCGTGATCTGCCAATTGGACGATCCATTAATTCAATTAGAAGAGGAGTATGCATGAATGAGTCAGATGCTTCTTCTATTCTTTTCCCTGGCACAGCTGGGCCATCCTGGACTTGAACCAGAGACCTCGCCCGAGATTCATTTTTGATGTCTCATGCTGTATGGCATGACACGTGACCCAATATCTTTAGTTTAATCTGTATCTGTCTTAATTCTACAAATTAAGAAATTCTTATAATACCGATGAAATTGGATAAACCCGACTTAGCTAGATTCAAGTTCCCCTAAGAACTTTCTTCCTTCTTTATTGGGGGCAAAGAATGAAAAAAAGAAATGAGAAATAAGGGGGTCCAAAGCAAGAAAGAAAGATGGAGCTTTTAGCGAGCCCCTAGAGGCTTCGCCGATTGAGAATAGATTGCATTGTTCCGTATCATTCACTACCTATCTGGTGTTAGGATCCGGAAGTGGTTCCAAGGGTTCAGGCCATCAAAGACAAAGAAGAGCTAACTGGAAATTGGGACATTATGTTTTATATTTTCCATATTTATTGTTGTGTCAATCCAACACAAGGTTTCAATTTATTCAAATGAACGATTTGAATGTAAAACGGATATTGGATACTCTACAGAAACATTTCGCAATCAATTTACCTAAGAATAAGTTTTCATTTTAAAGAATTTTTTTTCTTTTTTTATAAAATTTTATAAAAAAAACTTCATTTTTTGTCTTCGACACACTGACATGCCACCCCTATCTCTTAAAGTAAAGGCTTCCCCTGGGCTCTTTCATCAACTGATTGATATAAAGATCAGTTAGTCCACCATATTTTTTCTTTTTTACAGGAAAGCAACCCTAGCCTCTGTCCGGCCGATCATTCCGCTGGCATCTCGCATTCACGCCCCCGTTGGACTGCCGGAATAATGTGTATTTTTCGTTGGGGATTCCCCGGAATAAATCGTCGCATTTTCCTTCGCTTCTTTATGAAAGATCGAGACCTGGAGGCCAGGGGAGTAGTTTATCTCTGGGCAGAGAAATCGCTTTCCAGGCCAGAAGGATGGAGAATAGGGTAGGAATGGATAGGGGTAATGGCAGGTAGTGAGCTCTATTGGGTCCCGGTCATAAGACTTTAGGCGCACCTGAGCGTATAGCCTGCCGGGGTACTGTGCGGAGTATTTGAAATACAGGAAAAATTACCATTCGGGCAATATTTCCAAAGGAGTTGCAAATGGATCCGCCGGTTCACCATTCTTTTTCCCGAATTTTCCTTTACGCAATCCGGATGTTAGAGGTTGAATTATTTGATTTGAATTTATATTGTAAATTCATCCAGAACTTCTTAAAGGAAAAGGGAATTTTTTTGATCAAATAAAACTACATAGTTTAGAGTTTGTTTGCCTTGGATTAGTTAGCTTGTCTGGCCGGGATTCCCGAAAACTTTTGGTTGAGATATCTTCCAAGCTCTTAGGGTCCTTACTAGGAATTGGGTTCTCCCGCTGTGAAAGAAGTAGGCTGCGCAGCTTGAGAATTTTGCTGATTCCAAGTATGCCATCCCCATCATTACATATAGCAACATAAAAAGAAGAAAGTAGAAGACATAACCAAAAGAATTGTGAAAAATACGTCTCACTGGTGCGTGTGCCGACTGCAGAGACTACAAGCCGACTCGCTTCTATTCTTGCGGTCGAAAATGAAACTATTGGGGATTTCGCCTAAATATATGATTCCCTCCATAATTCTATTTTTCCGTGATTTGATATTGAATGTAAATAATTCATAATCATCAATAAATATACCCTTACGCGAGCTTCTCGAGCTATAGTCAGAAGTCCATTTTCTGAAAAATCCTGGCTTTCGTGCTTTGGTGAGTCGTCCGAGATCCCAGAAGCCTTTTTCTGATATTTCTCTTACGAAGAAAAGAGTACGGAAAAAAAAGAAACTTTGGGATTGCTAAATCACAGATGAGATAAATATAGAAAGCAACAGAACCATCATAGTATTTTTGTTTTACATTCCAATATGAATGAAAGGAAGGGTGGTAAATGGATGGAATTCTTTATAGTTGGAATAAATTCGTAGACTTTGGTATTTGTTGCTGACTTTCTGAGAATCTCCTCGGCAAGAGAAATAGGGAGGACTTGGGCCGACCTCTCTCGTCCAAGAGGAGAAGTCCAACGGAAGTTAGGGTATGCGAGAGTGATATCCTAACGCCCCTATTTCTTATGGTCTGACCCAACTATTCCTTACCCATTGGATTTCATGTCACATCTTCGATATTATAAAAATACAAATATAAAATGCATTAATTTAATTCTTAATCCATTTCCACTTTTTTTTTCAATCAAAACGACTGGAAGTAGCTGTATTGGTGAAGACCTGATGCCCAATGATGAATAATAAGCCAGAGGTTGTGTGTTTGCATGGAGTTCAATCCCGTAAAAGCTAGAGCTGCAACCCCAACGGACGAGCCACCAACGACTACCGGATGAGCAACCTTCAAAAAGCACAGGATGAGCCGAGGGGGACTAGAATCCGATTTCTCTGGACCGTTGCCGAAGCAACTAGCTTTTCGGGGCGCGAAGACCAGTGCCAGAACCAAGCCAATTATTGGATTTCACTCAACCCATGGTTGGGAACTGATGATTGATTCGATCTACAATGATTTTGGATTGGCTCATAATGAGCAAATTATATCTGGTCTTGTTTCCACTTTTCCAGTTATTCTAGATACAATTGTGAAATATTGGATCTTCCGTTTTTTAAATCGTGTATCTCCTTCGCTTGTAGTCATTTTATATTCTGATTCTATAGGATTTGACTTTGAATTGAACGTTTTTTTTCTTCAATTTTAACTCATTGCTTCGTTTCTTGTTCAGATAAAATATGCCTATCATTATCTCACATTAAGTTAGAAAATTAAAAAACGAGAAAAATTTTATCCCTTTTCTAGGTAAATAGAATTTATTTTTCCATTAAGCAAAGCGCTATTCCGGGATCGGGTAAAAAGCAAAAGTATAGCGCGCAGAGCATTCAAGTGATGTGGATCATTCAAGAATCGAGGTCGATTTGCTTTATAAAAAGAAGATATCAATGAACTTCTATGAAATGGTTTCACGGGATTCAGCCAATTGTCTCGTTGTTCCGGTTATGGAATAGATGAAATAAATCCATTGGGAATCGAACCCGCATCGTTAGCTTGGAAGGCTAGGGGTTATAGTCGACGTTAATTTATCATTCTTAACGTCTCAGTTTGACTATTGATTACCTTGGGCAGGCATGAAGCCTATATTCCAGGGTGAGCAAGATAAGCAAGCAAATAGATAGGAGCCCCTCTCCGGTATCAATTGCTTCTCTCCTTTCCATGGCCCACACTCACTCGGGTACAACATGCTAGAGATGCCTGTCCCCCGCACTTAGGGGATGCCCTCAACGACGGGGAACATGTACTCGGGTGTAATGCAAACATGCGGATATGGTCGAATGGAAAAATTTCTCTTTGCCAAGGAGAAGATGCGGGTTCGATTCCCGCTATCCGCCCATGATGAAGTAGGAAGAAACCGAAGATTTCACATAGTACTTTTTTTTGATCGAAAAATCAAGCGCTTTTGTTTTGTGGAAATACCCGCCTTTGAATATGGATATCAATTTGGTCGTAAATAGGACGAACCACCTCCATGGATATCTTTGCTTTTGGTGGGGAACTCGCTTTAGGAAAAAACGTATTAGTCGCCCATGGGAAGGTTACAATTTTGAAGACGCAGTACTAATTAGCGAACGACTTGGAGCTTCCCTCATTCCGTTTATTGAGCATAATGATGCGAATCGGGCTTTACTGAGTTCTAATATGCAGCGCTTCAACATCGATTCTACATCTTGGAACCAAGCTAATTTTGGGGCGGCTTTTTGATAATGGAACCAACCAGCAAAAAGCATTAACAATGCAAAGACCAATGCACCAATTGCAGTACAATAGAGTTGTAATTCACTAGTTATTCCAGATGCTCGCCAAATCTGAAAAAAACGGAGGTTAGTATTCCTCGGAAACAACCGCCCACATCGCCATTTAATATTTCTTGACCTACTATTGGCCAAACTAACTATTCTGGTATCTAATGTGGGAATAAAGAATCTTAACCTTTCGCTTGTTGAATCCAACGGCCGCAATTAATATACTGGGCAGAACATGACCTACAATGCTGAACCAATACTATTCCATCCGTAACCATGTCCCGAATCCACCTGCACTTTTTCAGCTATATTCAATGCAAATTTTTTCAATAATTGGAACGAATTGCACCACAACTCAGTCTGACCTCGGGTTAGGCATATTCGTCTTTTACTAAATTTACATATTTACTATTTATGTAAATTTTTCGTAAATCAATTTAGCCTAGATCATATTCAACTGTCATGCAAATTAACATACTTATATTTTATGCCCATAACTTGATTTACCAATCAATTAACCCAACTTGCAGTTTATACCAATTTAGATTTAATATTCCCCTTTTTCAATTCATGCCCAATCTAGATTAACATTCCAATTTATAGTTTATGTAAAAACTAGGTTTAATATTCTAGTTTTACCGTTTACGTCCAAAACTTGGTTTACATGCCAATTACATACTTTGCGGCCAATTAAAATTTATCAATCTATGCACAAGTCTAATATGCATGTAAATCATTCACTATTATAAACAATTTAGATTTATGCTAACATATTTATTATGCCAAATTAACTTAATTAAGCTACGCCCAATCCCCGCATCATAATCGTACGTATAACATGATTTCACAAGTTTTTCTATGTACTCATGAAATGATACTAATAGTATCAAAGCAAGGAATAGGGGATAAGTAGGAGAATTGACATAAAAGAATAGCCATGCAAGAATGAACCAAACACAAAGATAACAGTTCCAATGAGTTTGATGTACATAACAGTGAATAGGAACAAACTAGACAAGTTACACCCCAAAAATGAGATCCAACATAATTAAGGGAATAGGCATAGGTGATTTGGTTCAACATAATGCCAGTTCGAAGTACAACCTAATAGGTTAATGGGAATAGGCATAAGTCACTGACTATAATAGTTATAGGCAATTAACCACAACAGTCATGGGCGACTAATCACAATAGTTTCTTAATCAATGTCATAGGCAATAGTCTCATAGTCATGAATCTTAGTAATAGTCTCATAGTCATGAATCATATGCAATTGTCTCAAAATTATGAATCATAGTCATAGTCATATGTAATGGTCTCTTTGTCATGAATCAAAGT